>JAHWXV010461610.1:0-17588 GCA_024586415.1 Phrixothrix hirtus
CCGGAGTTAAGCAGCCTTTCGCCTGTCCAGTAACTTGGATGGGTGACCGTTACAATTATTGTTTCCAAAATAAACGTAGACATTAATCTAATCATTTGTGAACACTATTGGCATATGTGGCAAATGTGCGTAAGAGAAAGTCGTGTGTTGTTTCACACCAGATTTTTCGGATTTGATTCCTAGGTATAATTTACATGACGTTAATACTCGTCATAATCATTTGCTCACAATGCCTCACCACAAGACATCACTCTTTCGTAGGGGCTTTGTTAATAACGTTGTAAAATTCTATAATTCCCTTCCAATGAACATTAAAAGCTTAAATTATCCTTCGAAAAAAAATTGAAAAGGCATCTTTTATCAATGCAGTGATATGTCCACTCCTTATTGTTTAATGTCAAATGTATAAAAAAGAAATCATATTTTTGTTACTTTTTCTCATGTAGATAAGGAAATTTATACTATCATGTTACTATGTATCACGGAATCTTCTGGTTAAATGGAGTAGCCATTGGCTAGACTTCACCAGCTGATTCCAAATTAAATTTGTTTTTCAAAATCACTAATTTTAAATTCAGCTTGTACGTTTCTATTTCTATTTCTATTTAAAATAAAACAAGATAACAACCAAGGAATAATTTCTAAAATGTTGATCTAAACGAATTGGGACCATTATTGAAGTAAAATGGGACGAACCTGCTATTAAATGTAAAATTTTTGTATAGTATTTTTTCTACTCCAACATCAGTTGTCACGTTGCCTCGGGTTAGAGTGAATTATATTGCTTCTTAATTCCCAGTTGAATTTATTCTATTCGAATTTATTAAAAATTAGACACAATAACCATGGTTAGAAAATAAATAAAGATTTTAAGCACCAAAGGCATGCAGAAAATTAAACAATCGTATAAATTTTTAGGAAACTTGGGATATTTTATCATTTATGTAGTTGTTACGACAAGTACATTAGATACAGACTATAACAGAACTAGTAACTTCTGTAGAAAGCTATAAAACCAGATATAACCCAGATCCTGATTAACTACATCATTTTTCTTTAACGTTAACCTGGTATTGGTTACATAAAAATTCTTAGAAACTATTACAATAATAAATAGTAAAGAAAACCTTAAATTTGTTTCAAAAATGGTATGCTTCATAATTTATACAACTTTGCTCTTTAAATAATCGCTAACTAGTTATCCAACTCTCCTTTTACTACTGCACAATCTAGGATATTGTAGATATAAACAATATTAGTTTGCAATAAGTGAGTGGTAAAGAATCCCAAGCCGCTAAGGTAGGCCTATATTGCCGCCAACATTGAAGCTTCCAAAAACGTGAACGTTTGCTTAACCGAAACATCATCATGGCACTTGACAATTTTTCCTTTTCAACAGATTTCTTGTAGCTTCAGGCAGACAAACGATAGTATATCAAACATTGCCCATTTTAACGAAGAACCTCACTGTCTTATTACCAATTCTTCTCGTTGTTCTTACTTTCGTTAACCCAAGGTTGCATTCAAACAACCACTGAATATCTAGATACTTATCTTTGTGGTCAAAACCATTACATGCCGTTACGAGACTTGTCTCATTTCACAAATATCGTACAGTATTAGAAGCATCCTAATTATTTAATTTTACGAGTTCCCCTACTGCATTTCAGCTTCAAATAAATTATGCGGAACCTACCAGATACATATTGTTTGGGAGACAATTATTGGTGCCTGAATATATCCACAGTAAAACCCGTACAAAACTTAACCATTTTGTACGAAAAGCCGATTTTAAAAAAGTATTTATTTAGTCCGAATTCATTACTACGTATTTTAATGAAAAGCCTTATGTTTGTGTACCTGTATATGACGAAATAGGTAATCCAAAAGATCACTTAGTACTTGAAACGAAATATGTATTTAATGGATTTCAAGATAATAACAAATTCGTGTTTTAATCCTGCCGACCTATTGGGAACAGATTCACATGAAAGTATCAACGAATTGTTATTGTATTTATATCTTCTTTCTTGACAAGTTTTACGTAATACCAGAGCGGTCTGATTAGTAAGATAACTAACATAGAGGTAGCGCCATAATCCACGCATGCGTGTCATTTATCAAATCTATCATATATTATAAGACAGCTATCAAAGCCAAACACGTTAAGCTCTTTGCCTCTTACAGTTGTTTAAAGTAAACGTGTTACGTTGCTTTGTGAATATGAACAAAAGATAATTTTTTGCTGTGATTAAACACTTCCAAATCGTCGAGAAAAAATCCAAAGAAATTAAAGTGGGGTTAGATAATGTTCACGGCGAATATGCGCGATCATTTAAGATCACTGGGTGAATGAATTTAAAGGTAGCCGTACAATTACCGAAGATAAAACAAGATCAGGACGTCCGAAAGAGGCTACCATTGACGAAATGATCACCAAAGTTCATGATATTGTTTTAAATTATCGTCGATTAAAGGTGCGTGTGATAACAAACACTATATGTATATTTAAAGAACGTGTTGGTCATATCTTACATTAACACTTGGGTATGAGAAAGCTATCAGCAGGATGGGTGCCACGTCTGCTAACTGTAGACTAGAAACGAATGCCCGTAACAACTTCTGAGTACTGTTTGACCCCTTTTAAGCATAATCTCGCCGAATTTTTGCATCATTTATTACCATTCACGAAATGTTGATACACCATTATACCTCCGAAACAAAAATTCAATCTAAACAATGGGTAGAAGCCTGTTGCAGTCAACTGAAGAAAGCAAAAGTGGTTCCATCAGCTAACAAGGTTATGGCCACCGTATGTTGGGATGCTCGTGGTGTTATCTTTATAGATTATCTACAAAAGAGCAAAATAATCACAGGTGAGTTCTACGCGTCATTATTGGACTAGTTCATTGAAGAATTAAAGGAAAAACGACCGCATTTGACAAGAAAGGAAATGTTGCTTCATCATGATAATGCTGATTTATTGAACATTGTCGCGGCAAAATTAGTTGAATTACGATTCAAAATACTTCGTCATGCAACTTATAGTACAGATTTAGTATCATCTGACTTCTTATTGTTTCCAAACTTGAAAAATAGCTAGGTGGAAAGAGATTTTCATCTAATGAGGACATGATTGTAGAAGAAAATGATTATTTTGAGGCGTTAGGTTCGTCCTATTATAGTGAAGGCATTAAACGACTTGAACATCGTTGGAACTAGTGAATTGAGTTAAAACGCGACTATGTCGAAAAATAGATGTAAGAAATGAATAAAGTATCTTCTTTTGTACTCCTTACCTTAGTTTTCAGACCACCCTCGTATGCTTGGAGTAGGATTAAAATAAAAAGTAAGTAGGTACAAGAAATGTATAAAACTTTGCTTCAACAATTTAGACCTTCATTATTGTTCTTTTAACTAACAAAAGCTTGAGATATGCAAACAGAGGGGAATTTTTTTATTGATGGATTCCGAATATAATTTATATTTTTTGTATTTCGTCCATGTTTGCCAATTTGCAACATGAATAAGAAACATAAGAAGACAGATACACTATTTACCTTTTAATACGACGTCTGCTTAAGATGGTGTTATTGTATATGTTACTAGGTCATGCTCTTCAATCCAGGTTCGAGTAATAGCAACACGTTCCTTTCTTAGGTCATACAATTTTTTAATGCATTGCTCAGATAGTAACCGGTACGTTTATATTCATTCTATGAATTATACACGTAAAAAAGTTTCAAATGTTTTTGATAGGTCTCACGATGGCAACTCCACGGCTTCTATTTGTAGCGCTTCAGCCAAAAATTTGGTCCCCGAAGTCCCAGTAGTTATAAAAGTACTGCTATAGCGTAAAACTTACAAAATATTTTCAACTAAATATAGTGTGGTGACAAAATTCTTAATGAAAGAACGGAAAATCTGAACAAAAATTAAAGTGCCCTTATATTCCCTTTGTCGAAGCAATTCCGACAGGAAGCGAGTGAGTTGATGGCGAACCCTATAACGGAAGCCACATGAAAGGATTACCGAGGAAAATATTAGTATTGTGAAGCAAAAGTTAGCGGAAGTAAGGTGGATACAGATTAAAGACATCACCAAGGAGAAATTATTTACAAACCTTGGTATTTTATGTTCAGCATGAGAATCTTGGCATCAAGAAGGTTAGTTTAGTAGGAACTTGAAATACGCCACTAAAGATAATAAGTATAGAGGCGAAAGGTGATAAGTTGCGCATGAAGCGTAAAGATGAGATCAACGAGAAAGGGGTTAGTAGAAGGAGAAGAAAAATTTCTGTCAGTCACACTAGGGCGCGGATTCAAGAAAATGAACCAACCATCCCAACCTAAACCTGCCCCCAATTATTTTTTTCTCGAAATTAAAGTTGAACTTGCGAGGAAAAATGTACAAGGCCGACAAAGACGTGAAGCTTGCTGTTATAGAATATTTTCAAGGGAAGTAGATATTTGAACTGTTTTTATAAGACTTTAGAAGTATTAATAAAAAGATGTAAAAAATACGTTGAAAAATAAAAATGGTTTTTTAATTTTCCACCACTAATCAGGACTAGACCAGAAACTTTTAATGAAGCTTCATTTCCAAATGTGTTTTGACGTTTCGTCTAACTTTGTGTTGTACAAAGTAAACTTAAGCAGAAATGTACACCGGCTAAATGAATTATATATCATCAAGCCAGTCGCATTTTTTTAATGTTAAGATATACTATTATATTAGTATAACAATAACTTCAAAACAAATTTCATTTCGAAAAATCAACTATTTTGAAAAACGTCTAACAGTAACAAGAAAGCGATTTTCTTTTGTGTGGTGGGGTTGGAGTTGTTAAACGGAGGAGAGAGGCTAGTTCCTGTCAACCTACGTTTATTTGGTAAGATACCGGGGATGAACGCGCAACGAGTGTTTGCCGTTGAAGCGTACATTGGCAACAATGGATTTACTGTCGGCGCGCAACGAGCTTTCCGTATTCATTAACAAATTACACAAGTTTCTCAGTTCTGGAGCAATATTATATTGTTTTATGGGTTTTGAATTTTAGGGAAGGTAGTTCTATTGCGCAGAAGTGGGGAGGAGTACTGCATAGTGCTCTAGCACTTAAAAATATCTATTCAATTAAATAGTCCATAATGCTCACCCCGGAAACATGCAGTTGCCCATCAGTTATTTAACGAAGACCTTCATTTATACATCTACAAAATGGTTATAGTAGAGAGCTTTTTGAACGTGCTTGGCAAAGTCGTTTGAAGGCATCTAAAAGCTTGGTATAACCCTGTGTGTTTTTTTTCTGTGGGGATACTGTTTATGCCATCAATAATCAAAATTATAATTCACATCAACATGCCTAATAGTTAAATAAAACTGTATATAAAATTCTTAGACATCGATGTATTTTAACCAAACATAAATTTAATCTTAACCCTTTAGAATAGGTTGTAAGATTACTAAGCAGCGGGAGATTTGTTAAAAGCAAAAGATGGACAGGTAATATAATTTACGTGACCATCGCCATAGACAGAATAATTTAAAGAAGCGCAAAATTTAGCAAACTTGCCGCAAAAACATGTAAAGTAGCAAGTAAGACCCGAAACTCGCAAAAAGGCACGTACATATAAATTTCAAACGGTCTACGTGAGAATCGAGAAACGAGCGTTAGTTCAAAGACATTGACTGAAATTCAAATAATCAACAACCCCATTGGACAATGACAATTCCCGGAAGTTATATAAACTCAAACTCAAGTAAAAACCAGGTCTTTTCCTGCTCTAGCATAAATGTTTATAATGCATCGATCTATAAACGAGTTCATCAACAAAGCCCCTGCAAATATATTGCAGTAAAAGAATTACAATAGAATCACCACGAGTTGAGGAGTTCGTTCAAGTACGTAATTCAAAGAAATTAAAAAAACTACACCGAGCGTTGTAAGAAATCAGAGTGGACATCCGAATCATCTGACAAAATTAGCCAGAAGACAACGAAAAGGTTAGTTCTCGAATACTTATCATTTGCCGCGAACGTGAATCGCGAGTATTTAGTTAGTAAACCAGCTAAATTTAAAGGACATTCATTTGAAATTTATTTAGTAATAGAAACATAATTAAGTTAACTTACACAAAGGTCGTAAATGTTTATCTTCATAGCTTCAATAAATCCAGGTAGAAAACCTTTAGTTAAGCTACACATAAATAACTTAGTTCTTAGTAGTGTTAACAAAGTGTTAACAAAATTAATTTAACTTTTATAAACTTTATAAAAAGTGATCGCATCGATAATAACATATTTTAAACCAAATTTAACATTAATTTTATTTATTGCTTTATTTTTCATTGTTGTATAATTAAATTTCAAATTATTATTCTATTTAAATAAATTCATTTTTAAATTGACATTGTCGTATTTGTTCGAGAAAGGCAAAAGGGTTGTAAGTACCTAAGTTAAGCCTTCAGGCAGAAGCTAAAAGTGTCACTAAAATCTTAAGCTACCGAATATTATTAATGTGTGGCTGTTGCCCCCTATAAAAAAATATACCGCTCGTTTGACCCACCATTGATAGTAAATTAATTAAATAAAGCACGACTACGCAATAATACCCGAAGGCGGAATTTTTAAATATCGTCATAGGAATCTAGAAGCTCTGGTGCAAGCAATACGTACAGAAACTCTCCGCATACCTCGATACATGTTGCAGAGAGTTACTCAAAACTTTAGAGTACGCTTACGTAGCACGTAGAAAATGAGAGACGTCACTTGACCGATATATTTTTAAAACTAAGTGAAGTAAAACATCCTATGATATATATTTATAATCCCAAAATAAATTTCTTGTATTTCTAGCCGTTTTCTGTTCATTTACCTTTGAAAATATGGGGGCGGGGATATATGCCGCATCCTGTATATAATCTGCAGGTCTTACATAAAATTTATATATTAGAATTGCTAGTCTCTATCATTATAATATTGCTAGGAAGGCGGCGCTTTTAATTAATAAGCACATAAGATACTTATACTAATAGCTTATTTCTGTAACAGAAATTTGGCACGGCTCTAATTCTATTAATCTAGTTCAGTAATTATTTCGTGTAACCCTATTGTAATCTATAGTTTAGCGGGAAATCTGACTTATATTCTACTTATACTGTGATGGCCATTTTCACAATGAATTTAAAGACAAAATTACTTTTACCGCTGTAATCACAGAAGTTCAAATTAACTTTAAAATAATGTAGACCTAAATTTGCTTTGAAACTGGACCTAAGTTTGCAAAATACAATATAAAGTGGTTTAGGTCCCAAAATTATTGTAAGCCTATTATATACTTTAGAGAACCTCCAGACACTTGATATTATGAGGTGAACCAATTATCTATTTATATTAGGTACTTTAATGTTAAAATTTCTTACCAATTAGAAAAGCCTTAAAGTTTAAGTTATATGTTTTCACAGCAATGTTTAATTATTGTGTCTTTACTTTTGGAATTTATCCGAATTAAAGCTGCTTAATTATAAACAACGATTGTAGATAATACTATTAAAAGACAACTGTTTCTCATATATTTGTAGTGATTAATAAAAATGTACGTAAGAACTCGTTTCTAGCTTTGAGACTTTTCGTAATTTCATATTTAAATAAAAAGGTGGGGTATTATAACGTATTTTCACTTCAACCATAAAGCAGTGTAGTTTAAATGAATTTGGCAATACAGTAACAATAGACGCGTATTCCTAGTACAGCCTTATTTCCGCGCATACGGAACTACGTTAAAGGAGGATCAAATTTAAAGCAGGTTGCAGAACAATAGTTGTGCGCGGCATTATTAATACATTTAGCCGTCCTGGTAATATATTGTGTTAACGGAAGAGCAGGGCTGGCCGACTGCATCGATGTTCACAAGTGACAACCACGGATGTATTTTCCAGCAAGTGTTACAGTCGCTCAAAGAAAGTCAATGAAATTGGACATCAATAAAACGTCTGTACGAAGATTGTTTAAACATATCACTGGTTTCTTGTATTGCATACAAATTGTACGTCTTATGGAGGAAGATATCAGGACCAGAATAGTGTATTGTGTAACATTTCTGGACATTGTGCGGCGACCCATATTTCCTGAGCAATGTAGACGGCTACGACAATCGCCAGATTACTGCGTTGGTTTTCATCTACCAACTATTATCGTCGAAAAACAACTACACAGTCAATGTTTTATAGTGTGATGTGCCATGTCAGCACATGGTACAGTGGACCCTATTTCATTGATAACGAGCATCGAACTCCAATAGCATTTAGCCAGAAATGTAACAGCAACATAGTAATCGAGCCATTTCTACATGATTTCAGACTTTCTCTTTCATAGACAATGGTTTCAACATGACGGGACAATGAGCCGTACGGTAATTGCATCTGTTGCCCGCAAGAGCACTTTAGGGAAGGATGGTTTCACGTGAAACAGATTCCCCATACTACTCACACTCACCTAACCTTAAATCACCTGATGCCTACTTTTTAGGGATGTTAAAGGAGGTTGTGTTTCGTTCAGATCCTCTAACCTGAACTGTTCTTACAATAGGTGAGAAAATTGTATCTGTTCACTGATATGTATGAAAATTTGCGTCAGTATTATGAAAATTGCTTACACTGAGATGGTGCTTATTTTGAAATTTTATTTTACAAATTATTAGATGGCCGACAAGCTTTTGATTTATATACTACAGTTGTATTGAATATTAGTAAATTTGTTTGATCCTTATATGTATTTGATTTCAGTATTGTACATTTTAGCGCTTACCGCATACTTGTAGAATATAAATGTATTATCCTTCGTAATTTTTATTGTAAGTGAGATAGGTTCAAAACCCGACAGCTCCATCAGACAGTGAGGTACCGAAATCACCATCTCAAGGTGGTATAATATCAGTAGAGCAGAAATGATTATAGAACTAAGGAACTTCCTAGCAGTTTTTACAAGTCATTCACAAAGTGTAGGCGTATGTTATATTCATTCGCGTTCAGATCAATTTGTAGCACTTTACATAAAATTTGATGCAATAAATGTAGTCTAACCTATTATTGCACATGATCGTATAGTTTTAAAACGTTTTTGTAAATAATTACATGACAGGATTTTTTCCTTAGGTATTCCGCTAAATAACCTCCAACTAATGTAGGGTGTAGCTATAATTTAAAAGCGTATAGATGCACAAGTATAAGTGGTTTTGATATTCATTAGAAATAAGAGTCCAGAAAGGTAATTTTATCATTAAACATGCAACAGTTGAAACGTGCAAAAGAAGAACGCCCAAAATCGAAAGCACGTCAAAAAACAGCACACTTTTAAGTTGCATGTAAGGAAAAGGCTTACCTTCTTAAGAATTTTGGGATTGGATGAGAAAGGTAAAGCGCTTACCGTATACTTGTAGGATATAAATGTATTAGCCTTCGTAATTTTTATCGTAAGTGAGTTGTAGGACGGGATCTAGCACATGATGAAGCTATTGTGCAGAAAAACGAGGGAGGAAAAAAGGCAAAATTTACTCGCACTATTGTAGATAAAAGATGATTGAGAGAAAATACCTACTATCTACCCTATAAACATTAAGCAAATATGAATAATGCACAACAGCATGTCAGATATTTTACGAGTAAAAGAAGCTTTCTTTAAACTTGAATTTAATATGAAATATAATAATGGCTTTGGTATTCCAAAACTGACGCTTGCTCTACTTATATCCAACTTTCTTAAGAGTTATAAAGAAAAACCAACTCTGATAAGAAGGATCTTAAAATGAGAGAAAGGGCATATGAAGTCAAAGCTAGTATTTTACGAATATGAACTTTCACGAATGACCAGTGATAGTATTTTGAGCATATCACTCGATTGTCGTAAAAATGTGTTATTAACCAATTTACGGTAGTACGAAGTATAATTGTCATAATTTGTCATTTTTCGCTGGTAGTTCCAAAGCTCTAACTAAAAAACAACGCTCACTGTTATTGTTGGAATGACTCAATATGTCCTAAAGGATCAAAATTATAGTGAGATTGCAAGTGCTCTATGTGGCTGGCTAAATAATAGTAATCGCAGCGAAAATAACACGATTAGACTGGTATAACGACGGGTATGATGAGATTGTAATTTTTCTGTATCACAGGCTAACTAATACTAATCTCAGCAAAAATAACACGATTGGACTGTTTACAGATGTATGCGGTGGGCAGAAAAGATTTTGATTTTCGTTAGTATGTGCAGCAATGGTTGAAAACTGAGGTCTGAAAAAACGTTAAAATCAGTGAAATGACATTTTCAATGGTGGGACATTTCGTCACACACTCAAATCAATATTTTAATCCACGGAAAGGAATCATGTAAAAATGATTTAGTTAACCAAAACTTATTATAGGGAGAAACGTTTAGTAGTGATTCAACCAAAAGTTTTGGATATAAGAATCCTATGAAGTAAAATATAGTTTCAGGTCGCACAGGTCTACTAATCGTCCATTTTGTGAAAACTTGCTTGGGCTTAACACTTAACGTTTATAAAAATTTGTAAAGTACTGCCGAAAATATTATAGAAGTAACTGACTTGTAATGTTAACCCGTTAATAATGAACTTGCAGAGTGCTTTACATTAACCACTTAATTTGTAACCTACATTTATTTCTAAACCCTTCCTTGTCAAAAAAAAGTAATAAAGTGTTTACCAAAATGTTTAATTATGCCATTTTGTATCTTATCATTTGACTTTAACGTTAGTTAATGTTGAACTCAAATTTTTGGTTAGACAGCAACAAACCGCGATAATCTACCCACTGAGTTTTAAAACTTGTCACCTACAAAATAAAATTTCAAATATATTTTGTAACGTTCCCTTTTTGCGCTGTTACGCTTGATGGGTTTAGGTTAGGCATTTATTTAATTTAATAATTTATTAGCTGGGTAATAATAATATTTCTCATATTCTTTCCAAAATTTTATATAAGGAATTACTTTATTGAGAATCTCTGGCATAACGGTTTATTCTAATTCTGGAAATACGTGTGCAAAGCTGCTTGGCCTGAAAACGACTAACATCATTAACAAAAACGCTTCTCAAAAATTAGTAAGGATTAATTTAAATAATTATATAAAATGTTATAAATGAACATCCACACGATATACAATATGTTAAAGTAATTTTTGAGAAGGCATCGAATATAATTTTCATTTTAAAATTATTTGTACGACAGCAATTAAATGATTTCAAAATTAATATCGATTGGTTTTAAATTCAATTATTTCTTAGTCTATTTACTGGTGAGCATCCAAGCATATATAATAATTACAAAGATGTATTCTAATAAATGGAACATTTCCAAGAAAGTTTAAGCACATTTAACCACTTCAATTAATGGAGGGATATATGTGCATTTACGGAATATAATACGGCGCACGTGTTTTTGGCAATTTCTCAACTTTAATAAAATTTCGTTAGTATGTATTAGACTTTAGGTGTAACTATACAATTGATCAACATTATACAGACAAAATATTACAGTTGACTATTTTACATAATTCTGTAATTAATGATTTTTCGCGTTTGCGCAAAATAAAATAAAAATGGTGTGTTTCGAAAATAAACCACCGAAATGCTTCTCAGATTATTCTAAACGATTGTAAATTGAGCACTTTAAGCTCTTTCGTTGCATAGTCAAGGACTAGACGTGCATTCTTAATTGCACATAAGATTTGTTTAAATCGCAAAAACTATAGAAAAAGCATTAGGAGGCGCATCCTTCCCATAACAGCTGTATTTGTAGTGCGCGTGTGAATCTCTATTAAGAATGATTGTAATACAACATAGTTTAGTAATTCCGCAAATTCCAAAAGGGAAACGTATTAATCATAGATAAACTTTCAGTGCGGACTAATCTGTGTTAACAAATTTCAACTTTAGGGCGGGTCGGACTTTTCATTCTTACTACTCATACTAAAATATTATTATCGCGAACAGTTTTACTATCTAAAGTCAGGTTATTTTAAAATATCATCTGTCGGTAAAAGATGATAACTAGTTTCATTCTACTTCATTGCGTGCTTAACAATAATTAGTGCTTTATTGATTTAATAGATCATGTATTATCTTTCTGAGATTTGAGTGCCCAGCTGGAAATGGACCTAAAAACATTATGAATTAGAGTGACGCGGTTCTAAATGAGAAAACTATTGATTTACAAACGATTTTGTAAGATTATGCTTTTGGCGTGCTGCCACTAGTTCTTGATATAAAATAATGAACGCCAAAGGGTAACGAACTTGAATTAAGTTTTGCTACAAACTTTGTACAAACTGCGTTTCCCAAATACCTTTGATGACGACGCTTTAGGCAAATTCCAGACTTATGTATGACTTATGCAGCCGTTTTGAAAATGGATGGATGTCATCGTACGATGACGGACGTATAAGGCAGCCTTTGTCGAACACAACCCCTGAAAATCTATAACAAGTGTGAGATGCTTATTCGATTATTGGTTTAAGATATTAGAAGTACTAGCGAATTTGATCAGATATTTTAAACATGAGATAAATCGCAAAATAATTGGTTCTAAAACGGCTTAGTGAAGGCTAAAGGTAACACTGCGTCACCTTGTTTAGAAATTCAAGAACTCTTCATTTTCCCGATGATGAAATTAACACTGAAGAACGAAGGTTTGATTTGATACATGACACACATAATTGCAAGTCGCAAGTCGTACTGAATGTGGCAGTTGCGGCAATTACTCTAAAAGGTACTTTTGTGTATATAACAAAATTCTGGAAACACCAGAGTAGCACTTCATGTGCTCTCAAGTTGGGCGTCTCAATTATTAATCATGGCTTCTTTAGCACTGATGTGCTGAGAACACCTTCGTTACTCAATCTACTTAATAATGTTCACTACTGAAAAATCGCAGTGATACGAATAGAAATTCGTAATTTGGAGGGTACATATGCGATTTTAAAACAACCCATCTTTAGTTAAAAATATTTTAATTAACAAGATATAACACAATAATAATCTAAAATAAGTATTAGTTTAATTGACATATCTGAGTTAAATTGATCGCAGTAATTGCTTTAAAATTAAGACAAAAAATATATTTTGGAGTAGATTACTTAATTAACGATTTATTCCGAAAGACGCCTTGTATTTTAACTCTACGCAAAATTCTGGCGGATATTATGCATAAATTGCTTTTAAACATTCAAAATTTTAATTGAAAATTATACAAATTGATTAAATGAGAGATTATATGCAAAAATTTGCATTATAGTGTAATTCACATTAATCCTTAATCCCAAACAAGGAACATTTTGATGTAAAATGGGGCAAATCTAATTGAAAAATTTAAAACATTAAGCATTAGAATGCTTAGGTAAACCAACGCCTTCAAACAACTACGAAACCTAATACTGTAAAAAATGTGCCAAAGTTGATTTGTCATATAAATTCTTTATAAAAGCTAGAATCAGTGTAGAAGAATCTTAGAGTAAAATTACTTACTAGCGAGATAGAAGTATCCACTGGCATTGTAGAAGTTGTGTAAAATGGGTTTGACATTATCAAATGTGAGTGTTTCAAGACTATTATGACGAAGGTCGAAGTTGACAATCGCTGGGACGCCATCCAGCAGAGTGCTCCTTAAATTCTTCAATTTGTTGTAACTTAAATTCAGTCTCCACACGTGTGTTAAACCAGCAAATGCTCGATCTGATATGAATTCAATTTGGTTGGCTTCCAGATCTAATTCCTGAAAAGATAAATAATGAAAGTTAAAATTTTTGTAAATAGGTTTACTATTATAAATTATATACAACAGAGTTCTAATTAAATTTGATCAATACTGCAAGAATTAGGTCAACCTTTAATTGTTATTGATTAGAATTCCTATAACTGATGGAACTTCAATTTTAATTTCAGTTAAATGGTGGGGATAAATAATTAATTTACCTTTATCAACAAATAAGGATGAGAAGATACGGAATAAATAATGCAATTACGCACTGTGAAGGAAAAATTAAATCATCTGTAAGGGAAACCTAAATTTCAAGACGCATTTGGAAAATTCTTCTTTAATTAAGGATTTATAACTGTCCAAAACTTCTCGGGAAAAGTATTACTAAAATACACAAAAAGAAGCTTTATTCAATTGCCAAACTTTTAGAAAAATTCTAGTTAATATGAAGATTTATAAAATCAAAGCTTATTGACTGTTAAAACACTTTAATAAGTATAATATAAATTAAAACTAAATTATCACAATGTAGATGATACTTCGTTTTGCAAAGTTATTATTTCAGAAAACTTAGGAAATAAATAACCACTTAAACAAGTAATCTTAATCTTAATCGACCGTTTAAGGGAAAGTCGAGACGCAATTCCGATATCCTTTAAGAGCCTCTTAGTCCTGTTGATGAAGTGACATTAATGGATAGACTTCCAAAGCATTTTTGGCCTCTTTAGTGTAATGACATAGTATTGAAATATTCTTTGTTTGAAAAGTTAATTATTAAAAAAGATAATTTCCGAGTAAGCCTAGTTTCTATAGCGTTCAAATTCTATACTACGAGTATTTAGATGTTTCTAGCTACTAAGTTATCAAACAAACATATTTAGAATACTGTAATATAATTTACTAGATGTACAATTCTGTTGCCAATTCTTTTAAGGTTCTCTGATATGTAATTTATTACTCAAGTTGGATGTAGTACATGATATCTATAATAACGTTGATAAATTGTGTTAAATTACCCAAGCTTTACATTTAAAAATAAATAAATGGTACGTCCCTTCACTAACGAATGTTAAAAGAAATCAATTCTCTGATCACATATATATGGTGGATGCTTGCAGGATAATTAGTTCTATTAAATTCAGTGAACCTTTTTTAATTAAGTTTTGACTAAAATCAATTGTTTGTTAGAGAGTTGTCAAAGTATTTGCATTTAATAATCTAAAAATGGTGTAAAATCAGATAGTCCTATACATAATTAATTTTCAAATTATAAGTCTTAATATTCAAAGCAGCGACACTAATTTATGTTTCCATTAAAAATTTATATTCCCAATAATATCTTTATTATAATTTGTTTCATCAAATTTGAATATGAGAAACTATATGTTAGTTTCGACCATAATTATTTATATTAATTAAAGTGGTGTAGGGAATGTATGTAAAAGTTTTAGCAATTTCTTTAATATAACCTTTTAATGGCACTCATGTACTTTATTTTATGTACTGTTAATAATGTTAATGGAAAATACAATTTTTTAGGTACAATATATTATTAATTCATACACTTAGAGTCATTAGTAGCCGTCAATTTATTATTAATATCATATCTGATGTTTTGGTCAACACTGACATGTTTATTTATAAAATACAGTTTTCTGTTTGTCATTATTCGTGTTTTCCTTTGATCGTTTTCAGGTTGAAATGTTATTTGAAGGTAAAGAACAATGTTAGCTAATATTAAATATTAAAAGTTGTTTTATAAAAAAAATGACGCATTCATATATACTATTCATTTAACTTTATATAAAATCATGATCTGTTATTTATGTTAACGCATGCTTTTTTTTATATATTAAATTCTGTCGATCTATATAAATTAAACAATATGTAAAAGAATGAAGTATGCACTTTTGTTATTCTTGGTTAATTGGTTACATGTCTCATTACAAGTTATTAATGATACCATCAAGTTTTAGTCTATGTTATATACGTAAGCACAGCATTGTAAATAAGTTAAAATAAAAATTTTTATTCAACAAACTATTTTATTTTGTACATCGCACTCTGCAATTTATTCAACACATTATTTTAAATAAAAGGGTCGTTTTATTGTCTTGGAGGTGATTGGGTGTGCCGATAACTCAGTTACAATAAAACTCTGAGTAACACCCACGTTCATATAGACACAACGAAAAATCCTATTTCCATGTTCACGTCGTGATCACTGGGAAACGGGTGGCGTAAAATGGGTGTATGTTACGCAGTTAACGAAAGAGGCTGTTCTCTCGCAAACAAAGAAAAAAGTTACTGGCACTGAACATTTCATGGACTACTTCCATCTATGGAGTAGGGTCAGTAAATCAAAAAGAGCAGCAGCCGGAATTTCGATATTACTTAATCAAACCCAAAAAAAGCTATGAATTTATTTCAGAAAGAATAATAACATTAACAATCTCAATGTATGACTATGAGACTATTATTATATTTATATACCTCAATTGATGATACAAATGCACAAATCAAAGAAAATTTTTATAAATAACTGTCTAAAGTCCTGGACCGAATGAAACGATATCAAGGTATTATTTAAGCCACAGACTTCAATGCCGAGTTGAATCGAAACAAGATGATGAGGTAGTAGGGAAGCATGGGGAGGCGATTATTAATACAAGTACTAAAAGGTTACTTTGCCCACAAAGTCATACTCAAATGCACATGTGAAGAAGCAAGTTTAAAACGACGCTCCAATATCGACTATTTCATTATAAAACATGAAGATACATATAAATTATGGGTCGGACCACTACATGCTAACAATCGATATGATTTGGATTTTTAGTAACGTTTCTAAAACAAAAACATACAAAAACAACACTAAAGAGAAAGATCTCGAATACTTCGAAAACAAATGCAAGTTTTACTTCCTCCAATAAGGTAGTATCAAGATATCATACAACAACAGACTAGAAACAGAACTTAGGGAATATGAAGTATCAGAAAATGTTCAACTTGAATATGAAAGCATTAAACAGGCTATATACTCGGCTCACGGCGGGATCGTAACAACTATGATTATAAGATAATCCCATAACAAAAAGGAAAACCATATTGGATTACAAAATAAGTACAAGAACTATTAAAAGAAAAAAATATGTACTAGAATAGATAGTTAACTGAAAAGGATAACGTAAGACGAGAATAATACAAAGACAAAAATAAACAGCTACGTAGATATAATGAAAGAAATAAAAATCATTTTTGGAAACAACAATGCTATAAAATAGAAATTCTTATAGGTGGCGTTCAAAGTACAGAGGTTTAGAAATCGTTAAAACGAATGAAATCAAACTATAACGACAAATAGAATCCATGAATCAAGACAGACAATCTACTTATATAATGATCCACAACTTGACATACTAGAAAACTACAAAATTGAAATAACTGAAGACAAATTGACATAACTATAAAAAAAGATAAACGGCAAATGACAAGCTCCGCATCTCTATCGAATTAATAGAATATGGATGAAATAAAATAATACATCATATTGTCTAAACAATCTATTGTAAAACTGTTGTCAACAATACAGCTGCCTCACGAATGGAAAACATCATGCATAACATCCATTTTTAAAAAGGAAAATAAAAAGGACCGAAAGTAATTCACGACATTGGTGATGGAAAAAGCTAAGACCCGAGTGGCTTCATCATGGGCCGATTCTTTTATATGTTAAAAAAAACTTACATGAATTTGAATTATTAAACGAACACCATAATTACGATACCCGTCATGGACAGTTTTTATTACAATATAAAC
>JAHWXV010461690.1:0-11798 GCA_024586415.1 Phrixothrix hirtus
CAGTATGCATATTTGGTCAAAAAAAGGCATATAAGTGCATATTTTAAAGGCAAACAAGGAATATATATGCGCATATTTTGGCTACATTTAAATGCATATATTCCGCCCCCTAGTGATGAGTAACCCTTTCAGCCCAAATTTATTTTTCATACAAAAAAAATTTTGTTTGTATGATTCTAGTTCAATAAAGTTTATTAAACAAGAATATGTATTTAGAATACATTTATCATTTTTACATATATTAGAGGCATGATACCATTTGGCATCAGGTGTCTTAAAAGGTTGTAAAATCACACTAATGAGATTATGAAGTTTATGTTATAATTCATTAAAAAATAATACATAATACTACTAAGATTACTAAGTTTTCACATGAAAACTGTAGAAACAATTACTAGTTTTATTACACCATAGAAACACCTCGTACTTCATACATTTTACATGTGAATAAGCTTTTATGCAAAGCTTACACCTTTGTTTATTATCAGAGTGTTCTGGCCACTGTCCTACATCATAAAATCTGATACTATTTATAGGTTTTGAGCCTAATACACATTTTTTTTGGTGACCAGGTGAATTTTCTATAGAGCTTTCACGTTATATACTTGTCGTTTTGTATCTTACAATGTCTTCGATATAGTAGTCAAGCATTGACAACTCTCACATCAACTAAATGGAAAATTATTCTTAGATAAAGGCGTTTTACTCCAATATTTATCCGATATAGCTCTACCCCTCCCATAAAAGCATTATATTCTTTTATAATAGCAGGTCGTACTATTTCAATATGTTTCTTTGTTTTAGAACACTGACGTTTGATAGTATCAACAGGATGATGTCCTATGTACGTTGATACTATATAAACACCTTTACTATCATATCATTTTACAGCTGTTATATTTTTAGTAGATTCTATACTCACGCCACCGAATCCTCTTCCCTGTTTTGAAGGATCGTTATCAGATAAGAATGTGCAGCCAGGAATGCGGGAAATATGTATAGTTTCGGTGGCGAGGTAACCTTTAGATTAGCCAATAGATTATAGGATGTAAACAAATTATCCATGAATATTTTGAAATTTTTATTTGGAGGTAAATCTGTTGACAAGCATAAAACTACATCACCACTTATCCCATGGAAGTTTTTTGATTTAGATTTACTGTTCCTTTTCCAATGTATATTTTGAAATCATACAATATACCACTTGCACCAGCTCTTGCAAACATTTTTATGCCCCACTTGTGAAGCTTGTTTCGTATATATTGTTTTAGGCATGATCGTCCTTTGAACGGGATCATCATTTCATCGATGTTGTTATATTCTTCTGGTTTCAGCATTTTAAAATTTTTACGTAAAGCATCAATAAAGGGCCTTACTTTAAATAATTTGTCATAGTTTACATCGCTATGTTGCTCTCAAATTATCGAACCTGTTCCTGGACTTTCATCGACAATTGGCTTAAATCTCGTTTCGTCCGCCCAATACATCCGATATGAAGGCATTTTGATAATGCCACTGAGTATATGAATTCTCAAAAACTTTTCGATTTCATTTTTAGTTGTATTTATATAAGTGTGTTTGTTTTGAATGGAATATAAATTTGTTTGATATGTTAAATTTCCAGTAGTATCATCAGTTACAAACATTCTAAAATATTCATATGGAGAAAGGCAGTTTAAAGGAGGATCTGAGAATTGTTGAGTAAATTGAGTATTAGTTTGAGAAATATCTGCCTTTTCCCATTTTAACATTTTACGATCACATTGGAACAAACTCGTTTCACCTTTTTTGGCTAGATCTTCAACAGAAAAACTTGATTCTTCCGATTCAACTTCTGCGATAGTATTGTTCATACATGAAGATCTATTTGAAGAAGTAGCATTTTCTTCCAACTGTACAGAGGTTTTTTCTAATTCTTGCTTCCATCCATCATCAGATAGTTCAATTTCAACATCTGAATTATCTAATAACTGTACAACCTCTTCATCAGTTAATTGGTTGATATTTATTTTATCCTTCCCTCGTGATAGAAGCATCTAAATAAAAAATAACGTTCGATTTTAGATATTCTACATATAGTTATTATTATATACATATAGTTGCTTTCAAATCCCACTGATACCAAATGGGACCAAACACAAAGTATGTCACTATTATACAATAAAAAATGGTAAAGTTACACAAATTATTCATGTGATAAATTAAATACCAAGTTGCCTCAATATATTTTTGTTTTTATCCAAATATATCGTATAAGCTCCCAAATCCTAATCAAAGTTATTCATTCATAAGCACTGAAAATGAGATGCACACTGTAAACAAGAACTGATTTTAGTGTATACTAAAATATTTTCATAATTGTGTATGCCGCCCTCTTTAGATAATATTTATAAATTAAAATATTTAATAAATTTTCTGTTATGTTATACAGGTAGTTACACTTTAGCTAAAAAAGTAATAATGCCAATAGGTCTCATTGGGCTGGAAAGGGTTAGTGGCCGTCACCTGGAAGACCGAACAAGATTTCAAAAATCCTCCCGGTCATACATAACCTGCAAATTATATACCAACACATTTGGCAGAAAGAACTATTATTAAATTAAAATAGGAAATTTATTCACAATAAATTTACGAAATGATGACCATTGCATTCAATACATTTGTGAACTGTTTGTTTCAGATCCTCAAAAGCGTTCTGTAAAATATGACAAATTTGAATTGTCAATTTGACAGAAATTGATTACTGAGAATGGATTAAGCTGAGATGAATTTTTTTCATAGGCCACTGGGAACTGAAATTTAAATGATCGCATGCTAAAAAAAATTGCACAAACTGACAAAACTATAGTCGGTCAAATGTAATCGTGAATTTTATTTTTTAAATGTAATATGTTATTTCATTTGTTTTTCTGTAATTTTGACAGTTTGTACAATATTTTGTATGAAATATTTGTTGCAAACAGACCTTACACTTATATTTTAAATA
The DNA here is from genome assembly GCA_024586415.1 of Phrixothrix hirtus. NCBI lineage: Eukaryota > Metazoa > Arthropoda > Insecta > Coleoptera > Phengodidae > Phrixothrix > Phrixothrix hirtus. Next base: position 2,987 of record JAHWXV010461690.1, read on the forward strand.
ATTATACTATTCATCTTACTTTGAAATCAAATAAATGTATCACATTTACCCTTCTACTAATTAAGCTACAATAGTTTTACTAAAACTTCGAATTTTGGTCTCTAGTTAAATTATTATACTTCCACCTTTATTTCATTATAACACAGGGTGTTCCAAAATTATTTCGTATTTTAGTCACAAGAAAATTAACTGATGGATACTCAACCTTTGTTTACGATATTGTAGCATGTGATAACATATACTTATCACACTGTTGAGATGCAATTTATTGTATATTTAAAATTTTATTTTATAAAACATTTTCATTTAATTAGATAGTATAGCATTAAACATTATTATTTGCAAGTTTTACATTGGATCAATTTGTAGAATTAATAAAAATTTAAAATGAATATTGCAGGCTCCAGACTAAAATAGAGAATATGAACTAAGTTAAATGAGATAGGCAATAAAAAAATTTAGAATGTTTGAACTTGAAAACTGTACAGGTACATTTTTAAAATGGAAAAAGTAAACTGTGTAGTTTGGTCACAGTAAAAAGGACCAAAAGTAAATTGGTTAAATTTAAATTAAAAAGCTGTACAAAAAGATCCAAATTAAATTGGTCCAGATACTACATTTAAAAGTGTGAGTTTAAATACAGAAAAACAAGAGACCTAAATAAATCCATCCAAAATTATATCTCAAATAAATAGTGCCACATTTTAAGTCACATTCTAAAAATCATTAAGTAAAATTAAACAAAACAATTTATTTAATTGAACTGGCAACAATTACATGTATGTTAAATAGCAGGTGGTTTGTTTAACAATTATTAATCAAAAAATTATTAGTAGCGAAATTGCTTCAAAATTCATGTTTTCATATGCCCTCTGGAAGTCGGCAACCACAAGAATGTTGAAGCACCCCATCAAAACCACTTGGATGGCCTCAATCATCCCGAAATGATGTCTTTTCAGGCTCCTTTTAATCTGAGGGAACAGAAAGAAGTCGAAGGGAGCCATATCTGGACTGTAAGGTGGTTGGGACAGATTGTCACATTGTGTTTGGCCAGTACCTCTCTCATAATTAGAAAGGTATGATTGCGTGCATTATCATGATGGAGCATCCAAGGATGATCTCCCTTCAGATGCAGTACTTCTGCATAAAATCTTCTGTTTACTGTTTGTCCAGCAGGCACAAACTCCTTATGGACCACACCTTTTGCATCAAAAAAGCCAATGAGCATTGCTTGATGAGAAGTGCTTTGTGGCAATCAGTATTTTGTCTTTTGGTCTCAGGACCATACTTGCAATATCCAAGTTTTGTTATCAGCCATCACTTTGTCCAAAAGATTTAGATGTCTCCAAATATTACAATAGTTCATGACAAACTGTTACGTGGCGCTCCTTCTGATCATCTGACAAAACCTTTGGCACCAACTTTACGCATACCTTTTGCATTTGCAAATTATTGGTCACCATTGAATGCACAATAGGTTTCACTAAATTTAGCTCCTGTGCTAACAAATGAACACTTAATTAGAGACCACAGTTCAAAAGTTCTCACACGTCCCAATACTTATTGTACAAAACTTGTATGATCTCATGGTGAATTAATGAACTCCAATTTAACTGAAGTGGAACAGCAATAATATTATAAGGGCAAGATAAATAGCTAGCCTCTGAAGAAATAGTGTTTTTATGCATTCAATCTATATATCATTGTAAACTTACAGCCTTAATATGTTTACAGAAATATAAAATTTATCTGTTAAATATTTTATTGTTGGTAGCTATTCAGATTAAACATTAAATGTTTGCACATCAAAGGATTGAAAAGTGTATAAATCTTTGAAGAAATGCAAAATCTATTGGTAAAAATACTCCATCCTATGCTGCTATTAAAGATTAGGTGACTGAATTTAAACATACACGCATTCAAGATGAACACTGCTCTGGACAATCAAGAAGCATCACATCAGAAATAGTTATAAAAAACCACGATATGGTTTTACAGAATAGGTGACTAAAATTGTCTGAAATAGTTAATGCCTTGGGCACTTCAATAGAGTGAGTCTTCAATATTTTAAGTAGGACATAATGTATGACAACATTCTCCGTAAGATAGTTGTCGTGTTTACTTAGAGTGGATCAAAATAACTATGTGTGCAAGTGTCATAAGAGTGTTTGAACCATTTTAAGAAAAACCCATCTGATTTTGTGCATTCAACTGTCACCACCAACGAAACTTGATCCATTACTCTGCCCCTGAAACAAAATTACAGTCAAAGCAGTGAACTGAATTTGGCTGTTTGGCTCCAAAGCAGGCCATGACTATTAAACCAGCAGGTAAGGTAATGTATTCAGTTTTCTGGGATGCAAAAGGGATACTAATGATTGACCATCTTCCAAAGCAACAAATGATAAATTGGGAATTACAACAGAATATTTGGAAATAAGACCGGGATTAGCTCATAAAAAGATTATTTTTCATTAGGATAATGCACATCCTTATACTGGTATAACTGCCAAAATCAAGGAATTAAAATATGATTTACTTATGCACCCACCATATTCCCTTGATTTGGCTTCTTCTGTCTTCCATCTATCCCTTAAGTTTTCCTCGATGGAAAAAAGATTTAACCAAATGAAGTCAAGCTGCCAGAGATTAAAAGACTTTATAGACACAACATATAATAAACCTAATATTACAGTTTTGTGATGCTTATAAATATTTACTAAATTATAGTAGCTACAATTTAATCTTACAATATTTGAGATCAGTATTAAATTATATTACCAATTTTAATAAACAATTATCAGCATTACTTTAAATCTCATATAAAATATATATAATTGTAGCAAACACATAATTAGACATTCTTTAAGCATACTTTAAACTATATTTAAATCATTAACACAGAAAAATACTTAATGAATACTTAAAGTATTATATAAAAATGAAGAAGAAATTTCAACAACCAGTTCACTTGGATACCCTAATTCATAAATGGAATTTTCAGAACATAAAGCAAACGGTCGCAAGCTCATCTTCTTGTATTGACCTACTGATCTACTTAACCATTCTAAATCAACGGAAACGACTCTATATTTTTTTAACCACACTAAAATTAAAAAAGATTTAAATATGATCAATAATTGATTTGGGGCCAGTATTATAAGTCAAATTATAATCACAAGTGCAATGGAACGAAACTTTATAATAATTTAAATTTCACCAAAATGTATCTGAGCTATAATTCTGAAACTGAAAACGAAAGTCAAAATATAACCAAAAACTGGAACAAGCAAATTTCCAATTCAAGTCTCTGGATAACTTCATTTGACTTTATAATACTAGCCTTCTAATTTACTTTCATAAATATCAATATCTTGCGATCTCCTAGACTCACTAATGATAAGGCAAACTTCATCGTTACTTGCTGCTAGATATTCTGGTTTTGAAACAACTTTTCCACCTAGAAGTTCAATTACATTCTGAAATATAAAAATATCAAAATTTAAACACAGAAATTAATTTAAAACCTACTTCCACTTCTTTTTGGGTAGTTGAAATAAAAGGAGGGGCAGCATGTATTTTAAAATTTTTTAACAGAGGGTCAATTAGTCTAGTTAAACGAGATTTCTTTGGTCCATCAATTTTTGTAACATCCAAAACTTCAAATGGTTCCTTAAAAAAATTATTAACATTTCATATTTATTCTTTTTTATTAAATTTTAACAGTATAGAGGTATAATTTTTCAATAATGACCCTTGAAGTACTATACAAGAGTGTTTCACATTATTTTTTCTACAAGAATGTGAAAAATGTTGGAAATTAACACTTTGATTGCCATGTCAGTTGAGGAATGACTGATATTATAACATAAGCAGAGAAAAAACTGTATTCATAAACTAACAGTGATGTCAATGTGATTTTTCCATCAAGGTCTTTTCCCAAGTACACAGTATTTATATGTAAACAGTCCTATCTCCTTTGGAAAAAATTAAGTTTTTGGACATTTTAACTTGGTTTGACCAAAACATTCTTTGATTGTAATGCCTTAAACAATATGCTACCTGAATTTGATCATATGCGTGTGAGATGCTATACAGATTAAAAATTATATTTCATTTAACGTTTAACAGGTTGGCTGTTTGGTAAAACACTAAACATTTCCTCTGAGTTGACAATAATATAGATAATAACTTCCTAAATCCAACTTAAGGACTAACTTTTCTCAATTTTCCGCTATAAGAAATATTTTCTCAAACATAAGTTAACAGTTGTATACAACCACTGGGCGCAGATGACAGAAAAATGCTGTTCTTGCCAAGTGATTGTTTCTTGCAAGTTGTAACTTGAAGATAAACACATTGTTTCTATTCTTTTTATCAATTTTATTTAATAAAAACTTTAATATCAAATTATTATGTCAATTTTATCAGATATTTTAAAATTCGTAGTAGTAGGTTACAAATTAATGCCATTCTATATGAGACTACCAGCATATAAAATATTTAGATACAATGACCTGTTGCAAGCTGAAGTTATTTGCTGGCAGTCATGTATATCCAACATGGCAGTCAACTTGTTAAGAAAAATGCCAATATATCTCATATACTTACTTCAGGAAGTAACGTGTTATGTTTTAAACATTCTTCAATCCAATTAAAGCTAAGAACCCAAATTCCTGCAGCAATAGCAGATATGTACTTCATTGTATGATCTTGAACACATTTATTCTCATTAACAGATACAATTATATGTGTTACAGAAGCACTAAAAATGTTTGTGGAATGTATTAATTTTTTTTGAGATAATGCAGTGATATCCGTGATCTGCTGTTTATTCATTCGTGTAAATGTAACATGAGGTATTTTAGATATAGGTGATAATTGTAAAATAGATGATTGAGATTCTAGCGAAGAATCTTTAACATAATTCAAAATACTTTTTTGCTTTGGAGTACTTGAATTTAATATCAGTCTTCTTTTTGTAGGAGTCTTACTTTCTGTAATTGTTAAAGAACATTTTGTAATTTGCGCTGCCACCAAAGGATTAAGCGTTTTCTTAGATTCATTAACAAGTGTAGAAGTAAAATTAGGAGTTTGTAAATCTCTATCACAATGTGATAATATTAAATCTGGCGTTAAAGATGAAATTTGAGATACCTTCGAATGAATAATATGTAACTCTTTGTCATCATTAATACCATTAAAATTATTGATCTTTGTTGCTAAACCATTTTTTGTAGTTGTTTCATTCTGTTTAATATCTTGAAATTCTGGTGGAGGTGCAAAAGTTTCATTGAAACAAGTGAAATAAGGAATTGCATCATGGGATTCTTCTATTAAAGGAGGTAAAATCATTTTTACTTCAGGAATGCGACACTTGTTTGGTGAATGTGACCTAAAATTAAAAAAGAAAATGTTTAAACAATAATAGTTTGTTATACTAAATGAGCCAAAAAGGTTGATGCTAGTTTGAATTTGGCATGCTACAACTTGATTATTTTTATCATCTAAAGTTGACGTATATGAATATTTAGTTTGGCCTTGTTTGAATGACATTTTTTTATTACCGTACATGTCTTACTATAATTTTTTATTGTAATAAGTTTTTTTAATTACAAATCAATTTTTACAGAACCAATTAATTATTAATTTTAATTAAAAAAAATAGTTAGGAATTTTAATTTTTAATTAATAGAAATTACTGCGTGATATGCCCCACTGCATTTTGCCCATCAGTGTAATCAATATTAGAGTAATTTAAACAGGTGACAACCTTTTTGGTTCACTGTGTATGAGAAGTTAAGGAATAGGGATTTCATTGCTATTTCAATTTTCCCATAAGGAGGTATACTGCTATAGGGGTAACTGAGACCGTCTTTAGCCAAGATTGGAAAATAAAATAGGTGAAGGCAAGGATGGCTTTGGAAGGAGATTCAAAGCGAATCCTGTCCTGGATCACCTCAGAGATGTCTCTGTCAACCTTAGTCAGAGCAGGTTAACCAGAGAATCGAACCCAGGTCCACTTGAATGCTAGACCATAGCGTTAACCACTATACCACCCTAGTCCAGTGATAAAAGTTTAAAAAAACTCATTTTTAATTAACATAATATTTTGTTTTACATCACTTGTATATTTAGATGTTCAGAGTAATAAAAATAGTATACATTCTTATAATAAGTGATAGAAGAAACAATACAACCGAAAAAAGTCTTATACAACAATAGTCTAAAACCTAATGGATTTCCTGAAAAAAATTAATAAAAGTTAAAACTTTGTAGTAACAGAATTCAAAACTAATTAATATTTTTATTTGGGGTTGTCCAAGAAATTGTTCTTATAATACACAACAAAACATTTAATACAATTTTTCGATAAAAGTAATAGTTAATCCATAATTTAATAAGATGTATTACATAAAATTGTAAATTCTAACGAGTAAACTCGGCAACTACATCAGGTTGGATAGTAAACTTATCATTCATAAAGAGATCAAACACAATTATTGGAATACCTAACTAAATGCAATGTTAGTAGTTTACGACCTATGTTGATTAACGTATTGCCTATCTAACGTAAGTTAGTTTTATTTTATATGTGATGCTTCTGGTTTATAACAATAAGGAGTCTCTTTTTATTTCTTATGGTTTTGAATTTCACAATTTAACCTATCTAAACATAATCTAAAAAAATTACTTGAACTGCATCTTTATTTAAATTTTCTATGCCAAATTAAATTTTAATTTAACAAAAATATTATGATAATTTAGTAGTTAAATTGTAAATTATATTTTATCTGTTGTATTATATAAATTAATATATTGTGTTTAATTAAAGTTGACAATTAAAATGCAAATTCTACCCTCAATCAAAACAACACTTTAGTTAGGTTATGTTTCCATGGAATTTTGTAATAACAACGTATATAATAATGTGAATAGTTGGATGCTATGAAACTATTATTCTCAAGAATTTTATTAAATATGTTTAACCTAACTTTAATGTATAAAATTTACTATGTCATTACCTATAAATAAATTGTCCAATTAATTTTATTTTTTTATTTTAAATTGTTCTTAAATTTTCTTTATTTGCCTATTTTGTGTTACATCCCACATATCCTTGAAATTTGCTGTTATAAATAATAGGTACTTTTGTAAATATAAATTGCGATTGCGCTTAAAATCAAGCGATTAATCAGATTTACGTTCGTTTTCCAATGCAACTGATTTATTTTCGTGATTTGTTTATCTATGACTGATTATTTTGAATTTATATTAACAAGCTACAAGTTGTTTTTATGGATTTATCATTTCAAAATATATCTACAATGCATAAACAGCGATTAAGTGTAATTTAAAAGCATTAAAAACTAATACAGACGAATATTTAAATATCTGGTTCTTGTCCGTCATTTGAAATTTGGAGGTTAAAGCTAATCACACTAAGCACCCTTCTAAACCAATCACTCTGATTCATAATCACAAGAATTGCGATTACATTTTTCAAACGTAATTATTTTTAATCACGCTTATAAGTCGTAGTTTACCAACGATGTGATTCATAATCACGCTACAATTGCAATCGCGATTTATATTTACAAAAGTAACTAATGTATTTATTCTAAAAATAAACATGAAAATTATACTTTTAAATACAAGAATTTTTTCTGTGACAATCAAAAATTGAGATTTTAAATTGTTTTAATATCTCGTTACTATTCAAAATAAAGTCCAGGGTTGTTTATCCTGACCCTGACTATTTCTTTAAACCTTCATTATAATTTATGACCTAAACAAATGGAGACACCAACCATAAACCATCTCTCATTGTACAAAATTATTATATAGGTCAGTAAGACCAAAATAATTTCAATGTAATGTTGCCAAATTGCAGTAACTTTAATTTGCAATATCTCACTAACAATTGGCAATAGTGAAAAAAATTACATTATCTTTTCTGCTTTATTATTGATTTCCTACCCCATATTGCAAGAACGTACACTATTTTCTTTATACTCAAATTGATGTATTCCATTGTTACAAATTCTTTTCTTGAACTAAATGTTTAATGTGCAAATCATTTCAGCTAATCATATAATTTCATATGGACTTCCAAGTAAAATAAACACAGGTGGAGTAAAATTTTTCAAGAGAATTGAGAATTGGCAAAAATAGAAATATAATGTTATAATCAGTTGTTTAAACATGCAATTAAGAAACACATTAAGCATTTTGAGATGACAATGTTTTAAGTTATGTTGCCATTGATATCAGAGATCAATATATAACCACAAAAACGAAATAATTTTAAGATTAAACTTTTGTCCTGTTGGCATGCACTACTTGCAACCTGATGCAAGGGATTAGTGTTTGAACAACTTGTTCGAACATTTACATTTACATTAAAATACTGAAAAAATGTTATAATTACATTTAAAAACATTCATTTTTCCTTTCAAATATGAAAACACCAGTTTGCATATTCAAAAAACACAACCATTGTGATGGAGATCAAGGATGTTGAAGTTTAATTAATAAATCTAAATTCCTCAACAAACTTTAAAATTTTAATTATTAAATAATTTGATTTTGCTCCTTGACACTATTTAAATGATTTTAATGTTATTTTGTATTTTCATGTTTTCTGTATAATTTTAAATGACTGTCTATTTAACAGTTTATTACCTAGCATGTTTGTATCAGGGTGTCCAACGATTCTAACAAAAAAAAATTCAAGCACATTTCAAGGTTTTTAAGGCAAAATAATTTAAAAATCAAGGTTAGCTCATTTAAGTAAGCAAAACTTTTAAAA
>JAHWXV010461694.1:0-23947 GCA_024586415.1 Phrixothrix hirtus
ACTAACATTACCGAAACAATTCAACATCCCAAAACACTACATAAAATAAGAAAAAGTATCAATTAAAACAATAAAGAAAACTCTTTGTACAGTGCTTACCCCATGCGAAACAGGTGCTCCAAATTCAACATCTCTAATTCACAAACACACGAGACGAAATGCCCCTCACACTTGGCGACACGTGGTCTTCTGCGAAACAGAACTTCAAACCTTTAATGGTGCCACAATTTACGTGCGTACAAAGTCAATGGTACCCAAACCAATAAATTTATAATACACAAAATGAAATTCCTCATAAAAATGATCAAACGTGAAATGGTTCATACAATCTTAAACTTTTATGGCAACGAAAATTCGTTTGCTTAACTGAATTTTACGAACGAAAATTTAAACTGTTACAATATATGTAAATACTCAAATAGAGATGAAAGGGGGTGAAGAGAACATAATTTCAATATAATAATAACTGTACAATATAACAGTGATATTTGTAATAACAGTAACAATGAATATTGCAGCTATTGTAAAGTACTCTAAAACTAAAACTAATTCAAGCACAAGCAGCTGTTAAACGTAAGTATAAAGCTTTACGGAAAAATAAATTGATGGCTGAAAGGTTAGCAGACCAAAAATATAATTCTATTACAAAACCTCTTAATACAATTATATTTAAACTTGAACAGAAGTCTACAGTATCAAATAAATGAGATGTTGGAACTGGTAAAGCAGCTAATGAAAACGAAAAAAATGAAGATACAGATAATAATCAGTATTCTAGACATGTCAAAAATAAACTCATCGCGTTCAAGTTTAAACAGTTTTCTAAAGAATCTTCCTACTCCATCAATAACTTCAAGTCCTAACGGTGTTATTATTAATTTACCTTCACGAAAACTTCATTCAACACCTACATTATTTCGTACAACAACCAAGGTTATAAGAGGACAAGATCAATTTACAAAAGATAACTTAAAGAAATTGGAAGATATAAAATCATTTTTAGAGCAATCAAGGAAACAAAATGAACAACTAAAGCAAACTGTATCTCATACGATATCTCGTGCTGATGCAATTGCAAGAAGGCAATCATCATTAGAGCCTGTAGCAAATACCAGTTCTAATACTAGTGATAACAATGCTAACATTTTACAAACTAGATGACGTACTTATACAAAGAGATTGAAAAAGAATATAAACAAGATAAAAAAGAAAGATAGCGGCAACAGACTACAGCGACCATTTAAAATCAATAACTCTAAATATATTGAATACAAGTATTGGAATAATGTCTAATATAGCAGATATATCCTTGACCTACTCTTTAAAGGTTACGTTAAGATCAGTTACATTTTCAATCAAGGTTATCCATTTTGGTCAAGGTTGACAATTTTTTCCATAAAGGCCACCATTAGATTAGGTTAAGTTAGCACAGAAGGGAACACTAGGGTTAGAAAGTACGGAAGGTCAAGTGGGGCTATGATGTGGGTGGTAATAAAGAGTGGAAAGGGGGTTTATGGGTATAGGATGGTAAAAAAGAGGAGTGACGACGATTGGGAAGCAGAGTGCCAAAAAAATTCCATCATTTTTATCTTGCCCTTAACCTACCACCTATGACCTATTGTGTAATCTAATATGTTGAATGCTTTCAGTACTGCTAAAACTTTTATTCATGACAAATCATGCTGTTACTGTTTATTCCTTATAACTATATTCTACATGCCAAGAACCCAGATGTCAGTATTGAAAGCTTTATAGCATTCATTTGAAGATTATCCTATGAATCACTACCTTCATACACTCAGAAACCTAACTGTAGTATTCAAGCCTACCTCATTTAAAGATTCCAACAGGAAATTCAACATCTTGAACATAATAAATTTCTGTTCCTCAAGCAATTGGCACTAGCAGTAGTAGAGAAAAGAAAGTGATAGCATAACAAAACGAAACCTTGGAAGACTTGAAAAGTAAGCTAGTAGCCTTTTTGTTTAGTTTACTTTTTATTGTACTACAATTAATTATAACTCAAATAAAATGCTGTTTTCAAATATAGCTTAGTTACATAATGAAAGTACCACAACAAATCGTTAAAGATAAACAAATATAAAAATCTTAATCAGGTTGTGATTGTAGAGGGAAAAGATACAAGGATTTAACTCTGCGTATATAACCCAACTGCAGTTCTAGAAAATGGCATGAGGATCAATTGTTCTAGTACTTTGAACCTGGAGAATCCTTAATCCAATTGTAGCTCTACAATCCTTTTTGCACACCACTTTTGGAAATTGCTACTAACTGGGTGATTTTCCCTTTGTTAGCACACATTTATAATTGTAACTAAAATTATAACATTAAAGACAATCTTACAACAAATACATGTCAAGATTCCCTCAACTAAATTAAATAGAATGTTCCCAAATAAAAACGAGCAATCCTTAGATAAACTGTTTTAAGCATACTTGGAATATTGATTGACATAGTCGTATGCATTTTGAGAGTATTTCTTATGACAAATTTTATCGAATAAAGGTTGAGTCGCATATCACTGGACCAGAACACAACTGTGTCTCGGTCCAGCGATCTAGTAATTACACTCATCCATATATTGGCCTTGCACAATCGGTTGTCCCACACAAAAAAAATCTAGCTTTTGTTAGTTGATTCCATTAAACAATATTATAACATAATATGCTATCAGGGATTTAGTTTGGTCAAAACAAAAAATTATTTTGACTCAACTTTTGCCTGCAATGTTGCTGCAGTTGTTTTCCAGTTTTTCTTTGTGTTCTACATTTCTGTATTTTTCACAGTCACTTTGTATGCAAAAACTCTCCCAATTGCGATATAACTCGTTTAAAAACAAGCTCTCATCTGTAGCTGTGTCCGAACCATCACCGTCTAAAAGTAAACGAAACTATTTACGCATGGTCCTGACACAGTCCAGAGATGGCACATTGATCACATTTAATTTAATTGTGCAATTTTTCTACATAGGGATGGCCGTTACTTGACTATCCTCTAGTCCTGACACATCCCGGTGATATGTGTCTACTTTCAGTCATCTTCTTTTAATTATCTTTAAAATTTTTCAAAAAAAATATTGTACTGCAAGGACACTGTTGTAATATTAATTAATGTCACTAGTCTGGGAACTCATTTTACAATACAATGCAATGTTAATGGATGAGGTGGCAAAGAAGCCAAGTTCAGTATTTCACAATAAATACTGTAAAACAATTATGTGGATGTATAATGTTATGTATTTTATTTCATACTGTGAGGTTTATTTTAAAACATTTCCAAAATTATTGACACTTCAGTTGGTAGGAGATTTAAAAGTTTGAAACAGGGCCACCCACTGTAGTTGATTTATATTGTATCATGATAGTAACAAACAAATTTCCCCTAACTCACATCACCATGTTGTCCAAGTGTTGCTTGGTTACAGGCTCTCATCTTGTAATAGTTCACTTACCGGACTAAAATGGCATAGGGAAACAGAATTTACAGGACAATATGAAATAAATTATATTTGTTGATATTCATATTAATTTTATTTATGCAAAAATTTTAATCACATACTATAAACATATTAACTAATAACATATTTATAATTTTTGGTAATAAGCACTACAAAAAAATTTTGCAATTATTGATTTTTTTCTACAAGATTATAAAACAATTTTATTTATATATAAATATTTATAAAATATAAAACACTTAAAATATATATGCGTATGTAAAATGTCTATAAATAGCTAGCCCCCTGAGATGTATCAAATGTAAATTAAATAAGTAACAAATTTATTTATATATCTTAAAATGTTTTTTGTATATAAAACAGTATCTCTACAAAAATTTAAAAACTTTCTTAATGTAAATATTAGCACATATTTTGTAATTTGTAATTATCTAAATTAGAAGTTGACAACATGAAGTATAATTAAATTTGTTATGCCATTAATTTGTTACTGTAAAATTATTGTTTGGAACAAATTATATTCATCAACTTCTGTTTAGATCATTATTACTTATATTTTAATTAACATTAAGCAACTTTAACAATTAACAACATGCATAAGTTTAGGCCTAGTAAATTTCATATCAAATTGTCATTAGTCTGTCTACTTCTGTAAAGATATTTACATCACCAATACTCTATTTATAATAGACACAATATAGACCAAACAATTAAGGAACATAATGTTTACTTGCCAGTGCTTTTCAACTTGAAATGATATATATGCTGTACATGAAAATTGTTTGTACATATAAATATACTGTAGAACTTGAACTAAAACAATTCAGAAGATAAGCTTATATTTGGATTCTTTTTAAAAGAAATCTGATGATGTATGAAATGGTCACTGTTATAGTTAGTACTTATATTATTTTTGAGTTGTTGCAGTAGTACATACTAGCTACTTTCCATTTGCAGAAAATAATTGTGTTTCACAGTAGTTCATCTAGTAATTACTACTTTTCTGTAAATTGAAAGCAGCTAATGAGCACCGGTTCAACAACTCGAAAATGTTATTAGAGAAAATTTTTTTGGTTACAGAATAATACAGTATACTTTTTATAAAAATGTCCAAAATCACTAAAATAAATTGCACTATAAAATATAATTCTTTGGTTCAAAATTTATTGTCACTAACACATTTCCATGTAAAGTGATGTAATATTAATACTTCATGATGTTTGATAATTAACAGATCTAAAATTGTCATATAGTCTAGACATATTTATCTATTATTTCATTATTTACCATCACGAAAATGTTTCCAAATTTATTTTATCTCTTTTATGTCCAAAATGAATGTATTATGAAACGCAATTGGGTGTCATAACAGGGTGGCTATCGGATCTGAAAAATACCATTTCCCTGATTTCCAGAAAATATTTTTAAAAATTTCCTTTTATGTGTCACTTTTTAAATTAAATAAATATCATTCTGAATATTATTTTCTGTTTTGATATTAGAATAACATAATCCTAGCTTGCCTTTTGATAATAGAATGAACTTCACTGTTTTTGAGAACAATTTTAAATTGCCTAGATACCTTGTGCATTTAATATAGCCATACTTATCACCTAATATTTATTAAAATGGAACTTATTCTAGCATCAAATATGGCATTCAAATAATATTCTAATATCACAGTCAAAAACTATACAAAATAAACTCTCATTTAAATTTGATAAAATTCTGCTTGGAAGAATGACTTTGGCACCAGAATGCAGTCTTTTAACCAATAGAATAATGCTAAAGTGCAACTTTTCCCGCGAAATGTGATAATAACGCGAAACACGATTTAATGGAATTACAGAATTCTACACGTTTTCACTATATTAGTGATTCCTGAAATGTAATTATTTAGACTGAATTAAAGATAGAACAAACTTTAAGAAAGTGTCGAATAATTACAAACAGAGAAATTGCTTAATTAAAAGGTGTTATGAAAATGCTATACGCTAATTAATAAAGATTGCACAACCTGACGCATAAACTACCAATTACCATCCGAAATCAATCAGGATAGCTTTGATAATTAATAATAATTAACATAAGCAACAATCTCAGATGATTTAAATATTAATTAATTAGTAAAAACTAATTAAAAACTATGACGAAATATTGCGTCATGTTATGCAAACGAATTGGTTACAGCACATGTAATTGTTATCCATATTGATAAGAGAAAACCGTCCAAATCTATGTTCGCTGAATAAAGAACGTTAGTACAAATTTAAGTATAAATAAGATGCTTTCGTGAGTTGCAAATCAGTCTTCGTATGAGACTCTGTATGGGATATTGCCTAGTGCGAAGACTGTAAAAGCTTTTCTGAAAGTTAAGCTATTTTGTTATTATATTTAACAGCGATCCTGATGCAACGTCTTCTGGACTCGTCAAACCTGTTAAAATCCCGAATGCTGTTTATATTATATAGAAGATGCCGTATGCTTGAGATCTGTATACAGATTCTAGAAAAACATTCTATTCCTTGTTGTTCTGTAACAAAGATAGACCAAGTGTAGAATAATATAACCTCGGGGATGCTCATAATTGAGTGTTCCTGGTGTTACCACTGCCAAATCAACAATGAAACTGCTTTTGTGTCGATTACAAACAAGTTGCTCTGTAACTATGAATGACATCAAGAATCCATCATCGTTGTTGTGTTGAGTTGTATTAATAGCTGTACCGAAATCATCCGTCATAGGAAACATCCCATCATTTGCAGATGAGTTGCTGAGTAACGGTCTGCAACCAACGCAATCCATAGAGACACTTAGCGATACTGAGTGGCAACGAAGGTTGCAAGTACTCGCTAATGCCTTGCATCAAACATTCGTCACCGGCATAAATTACGTACATGGCGGCTGTCAAGAGTGACGTGCTCGTGCTCAGATCTCCTAACATATTGCTGACTCTTGTGTTCAAAACATTCCAGGAAAGCAGGATTTGGTCAAGTGAGGAAACTCTACGCCCAGCGCTTGTCCCAATGCCGCAACAATTTCATATCCTCATGGTCGTATAAGTCTCATACGAATGCTGACTTTCTATACATACGCGAATAATTGTAAATACTTTATTTTGTCTGCTGTCAGAAAATTATATTTACTTTATTTTCCATTATTGAGCTAATGTGATTTTGATTTAATTTGTTCCAATTGCTATTTAATTTTTGTAAATAAGTTGTTAGTGTTACCTATCTTTTTAATACAGCCAAAAATCGAAACGATCATTAATTAAATACTACCAAAGTTCATTTCATGACCGAAGTCCATGTGACGTCATTTGCACAAATGACGTCCACCGTGCACTAATTATTTTACAGGTATACCGACCGCAAAACCAGATGAAGCAAGAGCCTCCAAAGTCACTGAGAACATCATCAAGACCCTCCCCCCGCCCGCATAACTTAGCTATCACCGAGTAGAATGTAAATTCTTTGTCTTCTCCATGCACCTTTCACTACAAATTGAAACATCACATCATAAAGACATATTACATAGCTTTCATTCTTAATGATAACTTTGTTGAGAACATTGATGTACAGAAAGTAGAAATACAGAAACGTGAAAATTTACTGATAACCAATCTTTACGGAATTCCTTGATATTTCCCTAATTTTTCCAGAACTACCGTTCTCTGACAATTTCATGATTTTTCTAATTTTCTGGCTCTATCGCCACCCTGCGTAATAAGCTTTTTGACATGAACATTAATCATATTAAACATCACCATTACATAGAAAATTACAAAACTTTCATATTAGAAATAATGTCAAATGATAATGTTACCTACCATTATACTACATATAGAAAATTCCCTAAATCAACTGTAAGTTTAATATCATACATTTTTCTTATGACATGAAATATGCAAAACAGATTAAAATAATATAAAAAACATTTCATAATCTTTAGAAAACTTTCAGCTACATAGCTTGTTTTCTAAATATAAATACATGCAATAAAAACAGATTTTTATGCAACTCCTTTTTAATATACTCAATATACAATCAATATAAAATAGTCCATACTACTACAAATTCATACCTCTTTTCTTGCAAGAGATTTAAATTATGTAAATAAGAAATAAATAAATTAAAAAAGGCATGGTCATATTTTATAAATTTTTCAAATAATTTTAATCCACAGGTGCACACGCTGGCACATAAAAAATGTTAGGTGGAAATAATTTGTCATTACACATTTATATTTAATAATTTACCTATAAATTAAATATTTCCATTATGTAATTAGAAATGTTCATTACAAGTGCAATATGTGGTATTATCACGATGTGTAATAAGAAATCATTTTTTATGCACTAGATTGATTTTTATCTTATAGTTATCAAATTTTTCTGTTAAAATAATCATATGAAAGTATGTAGGCTACTAGATATATATGTTAGTGCAACTGTAGCCTACCTGTTGATAATGAAAGTACAATAATTTTGAATAAGGATTGTTAAAAGTTTGGAAGAATTAGAAGATGAAAAGAATGAAAAAAACAGCAAAAGTAATAAGTCTAATGAAAATAAAAAAGTTATTCAATTTAGTGACTATCACATAGATTCTAAATAAAGCAGTAGAGATGATGATGAAGAAGATGACAATGAGTCCAACGCCATCAATTTATTTATAAGACGAGATAAGGTTAAACAATGACACAATCATAAAATATTTTGAAAAAGAAGTTGCTCATGGCTAAACAAAGGTACAAAGGCATGAGAAAGGAAGTTGATATGTTGAAGTTGTTCATAGACGTTGATATGGTGAAATAAATTCTTCAATGTAAAAACATATACTGAGTGCTCATATTTGTTTGTGATTTTTTTGTTACGTTTGCAATAAAGAACTGAAATTATGTTGGCAGCAGTATTATTTTGAAGTTTTAAAATTAAAATTAGTGACATAACTGTATAATAAAATTAAAACTGTCAAATTGTTTTAATATCACCTTCTATTAATTAATTTATTTACATATAAAGTATAGAAATTCACTGAAATGACAAAATATCGGGTGCATGATATAGATAAATTACAGTAATCATTAGTAAACATTTCGTTATCACGCCACTGCTAAACATCACAGTAAACTTACCTTCAAACATCCTGCTGTTACATTAACAACCAATATAGTTAAAAAATCACAAACAAATATGAACACCCGGTACTTTGAAAATAAAGGAACTGAAGTTCATTGATCCAGAAAGAGGTAGAGGATACCTACCACAAGGAGCAAAATGTTTACTCTCCTTGAATATTATATCTTTTGGGAGTGAAGAAGTTAAATGCCACAAACAAATGTAAAAGAAATATGGTCATCTGATAGGAGTGGAAATCGTATGGGCATGTATGACTGCTAAACAATTTTTATTTCTTTTGAGATCTCTAGGCTTTGATGAGAGGGCAGCCAGATTTGAAAGACCAAGGACAAATAAACTTGTAGTTATTAGATAAATCTTAGATCAATTTACAAGTAATGTACAAATAGTTACTGCCTAAGTGAATACATAACCAAAAACAAAAAACTGGAACCGTTTAGAGGCCACTGTGCTTTTGTATAATACTACTTGATATTAAAGTAATATTAAAGCTTACTGCAGAAAGTAACATGATGGTCCTTGCAATATCTCAAACTTGCTGTCTAATATTGTAAACAAGTTAGTTGAGTCAACCATCAATTCCAACCAGAATGTAACTTTAGACAATTGGTACAATAGTTGCTCTTCATCCAAACCTCTTCAGAACTTAGCTCATGTATGTACATTAAGAAAGAACAAGAATAGAAAGGTTGAATTATCACTTTTTGGATATCAAAATTAACCAATGCTAATCTCAGATAACAAAGAAAAATAAGTGTTACTTTGTGTTATTAGACATAACTTTAGCGACTAAAGATGAGATTGACATGTGTTCTTTGTATATGTTAAAAATTTTTAAAGGTGGCCTATGATACTATTTTAATGAATATGTGCAGAATAAATGCTCAAGCTGTTTCGATGCAATGAAAATAATGCAAAATATCACAGGACAAGTTTTTTGAACAACTTAGCAACTGATATTGCTATCAGCTATATTCAGTCTACTAACCAATATGAAAACTTTTTTAACGAGAAATAAACCAAAATCGAAAGAGCGAATTGTTGAGCAAGCTCAGAAAAACATGACCATATATGAACGCTACAATTACTTGTAACCATTGTAAAGTACTCACCTGTAAAAAATCACAATAAAATAACAAGTGTGAAAAATATTTTGAAAAAATATTTCTAACCCTTGGAAGATTGTGTACACATTCTTACAGAAAACAAGGTAAATATTGCTAAACATATGTAGTACCTCATATTTGTAATTTTCACCATTTAATATTATTGATTAGAGGTTCAACTAAATAAAAAGGATAATTTATTTAAACAAACCAAACCAAGAAGCTTAGAGAACTTCAACTTCGTTATCAAAATTATTGTTGTTAAACCAAACTTTGTTTCATTTTCTGAACATTTGTATAAAAGATGACACATGCTGCCTCATCTCTAATCTAAAACCGAATTCAAATTTTGAAAAATATAGTGTTTCAATAGCTTGAAGAAATTTTACAATAAGGCTAAACATTACTATACTTTTAAATTTTATTCATTCATTTCAATCTCTTGTAAGAAAGCAGATACTTTATTTCTCCTGAACTACTTGTTATCAATCTAAATCGTACAAAATTAATTTCAATAAACTAAATGACAGATTTTTCTTTGTACAATTTAGAAAAGGCTTGAAATATTTAAATTAATTTTCTAATTATTTCTTATAATTGTTAATACTGAATTAAATGCATTTACCAAATAATCATGTTATTAATTCTAAAATACTATTGTAATGCTACACTGAAAAGAGTTATGCTTTTTTACTGTAAGTTTACATCTATCTATCACAATAAAGCATTCTAATAATAATGTTTTAGAATCGCATGTGCTTTAGTTTAAAAAAAATATTAAAAGCCTTTTTCAAGGGCTTTTCATTACTTAAATCTATGCTAACTAAAGTAATATTTTTAAAAATGGAATTAAAATATATTACATTTAGTTACTCATTACCCAATTACTTATAAATATACAAAAAAGTTTAAAGTATAGAAAAATGGCAGTGCTACAGATTAAGTTTGTTTTTTCTAAACTAAATGGAATCTAATATTCACACACAAGGGATGTTTCTACAATCCTAAGGTTAAAGTCTAATAAACATAAACTAGTGGATGTCTTTATCTTATATTGACAATCAATGCCAGAGAGTAAGTACAGATGTGTTACCAAGATGTTAATATTATGAAGTCACTATTAGACTACACATTGCCTGGTAAACTAAAAACGTTTAAATAAAATAATTTCATCCAAAGTGTATGCAGATAATTTGAGCAACCTTTATCTGTTTTCATTTAGGGTAAGTACGCCTATAGTGGCCACTGCACCGGTTGTGGTTAATTTCCAATTTAATTAATTACTGTGATGTTGTAAATAACATTTAACTGCTGAGATTGTTGATGTTCAATAGTTTTATACATATGTGTAGAGGTAAGTTCCTTTTGCATGGTCACACATTGTAAGCGCTCATACTTATTAGCGCTATTTCACGTTTCTTTTAGTTTTTGAGCATTTACGAGAAGATAAGTGAAGTCGTTTGTTGATGCAAGCATTTGTAAATTCAAATACTGTATAAACTTTTCCTGTTTCGACATCTTTTAATTGTACTGCACTTTTGTCACTAGTCATTATTAGGTACAGATACAGGTTATAAAACGCTTAATTTTTCCTTTTAATTAATATCTTACTAAAAGTGTTCATGCACACTCGTGCTTTTACTGCTCTAGCTAGATACAAGAAGCATTTTTGAGCACAAACTATGATGTTGTCATTAGGTTTTATAAGCACTTACGATGCATAAATAAATGGCAAAACCAATACTTATAAGTGCTTACAGAGTGTGTGAGCATGCAAAAGGAACTTACTTTATTGTTTTTATAAGGTTAGATTGATTGCAAAGTTCCCAAAACTTGCTGTTTTCTAATATTTTTGTTAAGAAACAGGTTAATTTGGAATTTATTGAAAGCTATTAAAAACAAATAAAATTTTATTATAGGGTAACATACAATGGCTCCACAAAATATTTTGTACGATATGAAATATAACTATTTTAAAGAAAAAATGATAATTAGAATTTAATATCTAAGGTAAAAAGCATTTGTTAATAATTGTAATGATGAATTATTAAACTTATTTCTAAAATAAATGTGTGTTCTATTTATAAATAAAAAACATAGGAAATCATATCACAATGAAGTATTCATATACATACTGGTTCTGAGAAATATAATTAAATGAAATACGGTTTTGGCAATTCACTTTTTTTAAAATGCCGTCATTCAAAAGTTAGCTAGTATATGTGACAGATTGAAGTGAATATTGGCTGAAACATTATTGTAAATTAGTCAATAGATAAAACAAGAGAACTGTTAACTGAAGAGAAGCAGAAAATTATTCCACCATATAATAATAAAAACACTTTGAGTAAAGTTGCAGAAAATATATATCGAAGAAAATCAACAATATAATATGTAATCAATAAATGCAAAAATCAGGATCAGTACATAATTTAGGACTTCCAAGAGTTTTAAGTTCTGAAGACAAGTGTAACATTATACAAAAAATTAAACAATGTTCATTTACTAGTGCTATTGCACTAACAACTGGGAAAAAGATCAGAGCTGAAACTCTAAAAAAAGTTAACAAAAAAGGGTGGATGTCAGGGAAATGTGGCACAAAAAAACAGTTATTAGTGAAATAAACAGGCAAAAACGGTTGAAATTTGCTATGGAAAATATAAATAAGCCATTGGATTTTTAGAAAAAAATCATTTTTTCAGATGAAAATAAGTTCTAACCTCTGATTCTGCTGGGGGGAAATGACGTGAAGAAAAAAAAAGATGGAATTGGCTAAAGAAAACTCATTACCAACAACCAATAAAGAAGGCAACGAGTAGAGAATCTGCACTTCATTGATGGCATAATGAATGCCCATGGTTATCTAAAAATATTACTAAGTAATTTATTTCAAAGTGCTCAAATATTAGATATTGAGGAGGATTGTAAAGATTTTGATGCTATACAATGCATGAAATAGACTCGAAACTCCTCCTCAATCCAGACATAAATGCCATTAAAAATTTATGTGCCAGAAAAATTCTGCAATACAAAATTTCAAATAAAAATGATTTAAAGAAACACTTGGAAAAACAGTGGTATAGTATCTCCATTCGATACATACAAAATTGATTGCGCCCATGACAAGGCAACTTCAATTCATCATTGATAATTATGGTTTAGCGACAAAACATTAATATTTGTTGAATAATTTTTTAATTTTTATTTTTTATTTATTTATAGTACATTATATGAATACTTTATGGTGTAAAAATTTTCGGAATTTCCTGTTTGTAGCAAAATTAATACATTTTTTTAATAATTGTTATTATTTAATATTAGTTTTTTAAAGGGTTAACTTTAAAGGGTGAAAAAAATTGTAATCAGAATTTACATTTATTTTAATCCAATATGTTGATTATGATTATATTCTTCATCAGGGAGGTTTCTTATGAAACAATTTTAACAATATAAAAACAAGTCATTCAAGCTTACATGTGTAAATCTTTGTTATGATTTTTAGAATAATTACATAAAAATATAATTGTCACAGCACAGTAATTAATAAATAAGTTTGTATATTAAAATTTATACTATTAAAAACATGATGGCTTAATTAAAACGAGAAAACTGATTTATTGAAGTTTTAAAATTTCTAGAACCAAGGAACATGTAGATAACATATTTGTAAGAAAATCAGCTCTAAAGAATTGGAAAGATAATCCCATCTAGTGGTAGCTAGGTGGTAAGGTATTCTGAAAATAACTTGCTGTTATGAGAAGAATGCACCTTCTAGTGCTTTTTTAAAGTTGTTGTGATTCAAGCGAATCTCATTTCCAATTGAGCATGCACTTCGCCTTCTTGACTGTACATTCTACATAGTGATAATGAGGCTTTAATTTTATGTAAATCATGTATCAATAACTGTTTTTGATTTACTTCTATGCATTTTTAAAAATAAAAATTTCTTAAACTGGTCACAACTGGAGTACTTACCCTGTGTACCAATGGATACGACACTCTCCAAAGTCATTTTGAAACAATATCTAAATAATAGTTTTGTAGTGGTGGAAATTATTTAAAATCTAATGCACCATAAACAAGAATTATTAAAATAAAGAATTTTGAGCACACTTCTTAAGATTTTGAAAACATCCCTTGTATTTAATAAAAGTACTTTTGGCTTTATTAAATGATTTTATAAATAATGAGAAATGTTTCTTAAAAATAAATGGTAATTATTTTGTGTACAAAAATTTTTAAAATCTTTGGCAATTTGATTCTTTATATTTTTATGCTAATACATTACAATAATTCGTTGTATAAAAGCTTTAGATAATTTAAGCCTACCCTAATTTAGATAAATTGAATAAAAATTCAATATAATATAAAATGAGGTAGTGTTACTGCTATTAATATTAAAATATAATAATAAATACTATCTGTCAGCAAAGACTTTTAAATAGAAACAAAGCATCATTAATAGCAGACTAATATTATATCTTTTAAGTTATTGTCCTGACAAAGCATACAATGTGAGATATTGATGCTTTAATTTTAATAGAAAATACTTTGCTGAAAGGCAGCATTTGTTATCATATTTTTATAAAATGTCTGCTCTCTACTTTTATATATAAAAAATAGAAATCCTCAAATGGTTTCAACGTTGAACATTTTTAATATTACATTGCACACAGTTTATGGTTTATTTATTTTCCTTAGTTTTATTTGAAATAATTATGGTGTACCATGTATAAGTTTGTATGCAGATAATTCTATTGAGTTAAAAATTAAATTTTTGTAAATCAGCAATCAAACAATTATTCTACCTACTGATAAGGGTAATATTTAAAAATTCAACTAACAGGTGTTTAATAATTTTTAATAAATTAATCATTTATTTTAGAACAATGAGTTTTTATTTTTTATTGATTTTGTTTTTGCTATCCACAAATCAATCGTTTTACAATATAAGGATTGGATTTTGATTGCCGCTGTACCAGTTGATTCGTCAAGTAACTGGAAATTTCATCCAGGAAACCTTGCAGTTAATTTCTTAAATTTCAGAAAGATGGTGTAAAAGACGTGATTAAACCCATTCCCAGATTGGACGCACACTCAGTTACCAAGTTGATGCCACATATTTTTCAATATGCATTCCTAAATATGACAGTATAACACATAAGCATGATGTGCTTTTGGAATATTGCTCTATAACAAAAATTTGTCACGGATAAATATTTAGTTACCAGCATTGATCATTGGTGGTTTAAAAGCATAGAACAATATGATGATAATTTAATGTTGTTTTAGAAGTAGAGAAATATGTTTGTGTAATTACAATCTGTTGGGATATTCTAAAAAAGATGTAATGGATAAGATGTAAACTGAAATATCCAAGAAAATAAAATTACCCTGTAAATAAGACCGTTAGACATAAATAAATGTAAAAATTCAACCTTGTGATCATATTAATGGCCACATTTTCACAAATATACTCAAAATTGATGATCCTGTGCCAAAATCATGTTGATAAGTTAGGAGACACATACAACATCGACAACTGCAATGTGTTTAGTTTAGGTTATGCCAATACCATACCGAACAATCAGTTAATGGCTTAACAAAAGACAATATCAATTGGAATCTCTACATATGTCATTTTAAGGCAAAGCATTCTAAATAGTTATTCAATAATCGAAATTTCCTTAGGTACACCATATTTTAGTGTATGAAGTTTTAAAAAATATCAATAAGTTAAATTGTTACTTAAATTCAAAAAAAGATTAATCGAGAAAAATAATATTTGTTTATTGGTGAAAATTATTGGTAGATGGCGATAGTGTCATTTTTATATAGCTATGATATAGCTAAGCAATAGTCAAATGGGTGCAAGCCTAATATGCAAATTGCTCCTCAAGCATGTTAGTCAAAATGTAAGTTTGTTATAGAAAAGTGACATATTTTGCCTTACAACACAGTTGTTTGAACTTTTTAACAATAAAAATGACTTTTTTAAGTTGTTTGCTTGTAAAAGGTGAGTGCAATTTTTATAATACATTTTGTATATGTTGTGTATTATTTTAAGTTAAGACACTTTTAAACCAAAAGAAATAATAGTAAAAAATGAACAAAATATTAAAGTGTCAAAACTGCATAGTTTTCGAAATATTTGCAATTAATGTTTCCAGCCTGGCCCTATTTAACTTAGTGTACTATCTTCAACAAGAAATGACTGGTCGACTATACCTTAGCCAGTGACTGAAGTCAAATGAATGTTGGTATCAAAAAAGAAACTGTGAGACAAAAGATATATGACAATTTGCTTGTTGCTGTTTATGATTAATAAACAATACTAAAATGCCCTAGAGGTGACATGCATACTTAAACTTGTTTAGTTTTACAATATTTGAATTACAAAATAATTCAGTGGTATATTTTATGTGAGTGAAATTCGATAGAAATCAGTGGGTTTGTGAAATTAGAATGTGTTATAAAGTATCTGAAGTTGTTAGAAAATAAGGGTCAATAAAACTGATGCAAAAAAGTTGAAATCATGTTTTACTCAGATAATTGTTATGGATAACAAAAAAAACAATTTGTTTTGATGTACCTGTACACAGTTTAGAAATATGTTTTCATAAATTCCATTACCCACAAATTCTTTATCAAGGACCATACACAAAACGAAGGTAAATAACAAATGAAAAAGGACTTAAAGTGAGGTCTATTTACAGTCAACGAAATAAATATTTTCAATTTGAAAAAATACATGAAATGTCAACGTTATTTATTGATTGCTCTGTTAATTATTGTCTTAAAAATATGACACCATTATAGCATTATAGGCATATCCATTAGAAAAAACATAGTGTAATTTAATAGTCTTTATGAGGGACTTTTTAGATACCAGTGTCCAATTTATCTAAACATATCATTTCACTATGCACAAAAAAAATGTTTTCATAACAGGAACCAGACTGCGTCATTATTAATGTATAGAAGAAAGTGTTTTAGCGAAATTTGATATGAAGTAAGATCAAGTATCCTTAAGGTAGGTAAGGATAAGTTTTTGCAAATTTCGTTAATATTGTAGTGACTGTTGATCAGTAAACTTCAATTTAAAATGCCTGGTAAAAGAACAAGTTGTGAAATTATTCAATTAATTTATTTTAACTGTGCAAATGAAAAAACGCACGCTGAAATTGCAAATATGTTAAATGTGAATATCCAAACAGTGTATAACATAATAAATCGTGTTAATAATGAAGACAGATTGGAACTAAAGGCTTCTCCAGGGAGACCTAAGAAATTATCAGAGTGATGTACATGATTATTATTGAAAAAAGTGCAAGATAACCCTCGGGTTTCGAACAAAATATTATCAAAGGAGCTACTAAACGAAACCAGCAGAACTGTTCAAAATGAGTTCAAATGGAACAAATTTACATCAAGAAGTGCAAGGAAAAAACCGTTACTCTCTCAAATTAATATCGAAAAACGATTAAATTTTGCTAATAATAATGTTAATCGTGATGAACGTTACTAGCGCAATATAATATTTTGCGATGAATCCAAGATTATATTATATTACAATGATGGACCTCAACGAGTTTGGCGGGAAGCAAATGAAGTGCTGAAACCCAAAAATATTATACCTACTGTAAAATTTGGTAGATTGTCAGTCATGGTTTGGGGGTGTATGGCAGCATACAATTAGGTCAAATTTTGCAAAAGATACAGAAAATGCTAGCAAAAAAAGACCATGTTATAAAAGATCTGTACAACCAACACAGCTTACAAACAATGCCAGGTAGGAAACAGAAGATAGTACTTTCCATTTACTGCATGTACACATGCAGACAATTAAATTATGCTCATTATAATAGACTACTGCATTATACTTCAGGACCAAATTAACAGTTTACAATTATGCAATGTTCAAATTGATTACTCATGAATACACTTCCTATAGATGTGACAATTAAGAATCCTATGCTGTTCATTTCATTTCAAACTTATTAAGCAAAACTCTATTATGTTGTTAACATATGGCTATACATGCCAAATAAAAATGCCTTGATGGTCACTGCACTTGTGACTTTTCATGAAAATACTTACAATAATCACCCAAAAGTTCCTAGAAAAAGGAGAGTGACATATACATTCATGAAAAGGAAGCTTCAAAATCAAGAAATATACTTGCTAAGTCAATATAAAATATTAAACAAAGTTAATTTTTAAACAAAACCTTACTTTTTTCTGTTAGGTCAGGTAGAGCGGCAGACAATTTTATTGTCACAGATTTGTGGGTTTTAAAGTATGATCATGATGGTATTACATTATAAAAGAATTCCTATAATACGTCAACATGAGAGGTCCTTTGTAATTTCTAAAGTGTAATACAATCACTTGCAAGAACTAAAATTAATCATTTCTATGATTTACTCCCATGAGTAAAGGGCAAATGGGGGTTTGATTTCAGTTCCTGCAAAAAATTTTGATTGCATTTTAATTTTTTATTTAATTTTATTTTTATCGGTATTTTGTTGGACAGAAACTCATTTTATCTGCATTGGTGTTTGTATCGTTTCTAAATTAGTTTGTTCAAGTTTTATATTCAAAAATATATATTTTATAATAATTAATTTTTATTACATTATAGTATATTAATATTTGGAAATGTAATACCATATAGAAACATTTTCTTAAATATTAATATTTAATTTCTTAAAACCAATTTTATTACTTCAAATAAAATAATGAAACAAAAGGCTCCATCAATTAATAAAACAATTTTTAGTCTATCTTCAAAACTTTGTTTTAAAACTTTATATGTATTCAAATATTAACAACAAAATATATTTCGAAAATCTTAACCACAACTATACCTATATAGTGTAAAATATGGCAATTTGTTTTTCTAATAAGCCTAATTGTACGAATAATTTAAAAAAATCTAATTATAAATAAAAATATACTACTATATCAAAAACGACAGACAAACTGCTTAGTAACCATTTGTCATATCACATATCATAAATGCTTTCCATCAGTGCTGTGCAAGCAGCCAATTAAATATTTAACCATGGTTAAATAAATAATTAATATCAATTAGTTCACCATGATTGATAACTATAATCCACTGAATTTATTCAATTTTTTCAGTTTCATAAAACATAAAATTCTTAAATGTTTTAAAAAGCACCAATATTTAAATAATACTGTTTAACAATTTAGAAAAGAATATGAAATTTTTTATTCCTCCGGTTATTTCTTCAATCGATGTTGAAATATAAACATAATATTAAAACTATGTTTTGGATATAGATTATAAAACATAAATATAACAAACCATGAAATTAAAAATGTCAAAATGTCAATTGAATTAAAAGATTTCTACATCAAACCATGAATAAAAATTTCAAGGTTTCGATAGTTAATTCTTAAAACTTTCAGATTCCTAAAGCTTTAGGAAGAATGAAATACAATATAGTTCTCAAAAACCAAAAATAATAATTGTTAATTTATATAATACTCCAAATATAGAGGTAGCAATAAACAAAAAATTACATGTAAAATCAATGTAAATGAATTTCAAAAGCTAATGCAAAAATTGTATTAATATGTATATGTTCAAATTTTTAAAACATAATTTTGCACAAAAATATTAATAATGGTATAAATTTCAAAAATGTTGGCTACTCCTGCTTATAACTAGCAAACTTTTTTGTCATATATTATGTCTGTCTACATTAATGTTATTTATTATTCATTTTCATTAGGAGTCCAGGTAAACGAGCTTAAAAATACAATTTTGCATGAAAAACTTGTTACAGAAATTGAAATCACAATATATAATCAAATTAGTAATTTGTTAAAAGATTCAATTAATTTACATGAAATTTATAATTGTCTATTGCCACTTTAAGCAAGATGAAATTAATATATTTATTCAAATAAACTTGTATGATGAAAATGGAATAATTTGTAAAGTCAATGTTGACAAGTACCTTCCATTAATAAATATGCAAAATAAAAACATTTACAGCTAAACTATTGCAATACACACTTATTAAACATTTGAAACTTTTTCTTTTTACGTTTTCCCTGTTCAGCATGAGGTTGATTACGAATAATTCGTACTACCTATAAAATTTAAAGCTGTAATTTCAAGTATATTAATATTTGATTTGTACCTCATGGAATGTTGCATCAATATTAAGTGGAGGGTCTTTTGCACTAGTTTCAATGTAAGGTAGTCCCAATTTATGTGCCAATTCTCGTCCTTGTTCTTCGGTTACTTTACGTAAATGAACCAAATCTACTTTATTTGCCACCAATAACATGGGATAAACATCTCTAAAATAACAAATTCAATTTTTCTAATATTGTTATAATAATTGCACTTTTTAAATAATGAAGCTTTGAAATCATTCACATTTTGTCACTTTTATTATATTTTGTGTATACCATTTTAAATTTTGTAAAATTGGAAAATCACTAAATTATTAAATTTAAAAATACCATTTTAAATACATATTTAAAAAGTAAATGTGAATCATCCCTTGCTAAATTAAAGAAATAAAAAAACAGTAAAATGGTGAATGTAAAATAAATAAATAGCTTTTATGCAAATATTTTTTAAAATTGTTCTAGAAGAAAATGGAGTTTTAAAAATCAAAATAGAAAGCACATTATTTGTAATTTACTGAAACTAAAATACATATAAACCTAGCAAACAATAATGAAATGACAATGTAGTTTGTAGTGCATATATCTATGTAGCGGAAATTTTTATAATTTTATATCATTTCAATAATCTTGATGCTTCACAATTATAACAATCTGATTTGAGAAAACACATGATTTTATTTTACATATTATAGATATGAAAATAATGTCCAGAAATGATTAAAATATTATTTACGTTTATTTTGGGAATGACAATGGCAACGGCTACCCATCCAAATTGCTGGACAAGCAAAATGCTGGTTAACTGCAGAACTTTTCTTGAATAACTCATTAAAGGCATAAGAACAATAGTAAGTTTTAATAGAATTTGTTAGTAATTTTTGAAAAATTGGTAAAAACTTAAAAATCGCAAGAATAAAGTGGTATTTACAGTCAGTGGATTTTAACTAAATTCTTGGTGTTGCATACCAGGAAGGTAGCAAACGTAAATACAAAATTTCACTTTTCTACAATACTTAATTTCTAAGATACATTGTGCTTTCATTTTCAAAAATTTATTAGAGAAACTGCTTAGTTTATATAAAATGGAATTAAATAACTAAGAAATATACGAAGTTTAAAAAAAATTGTTAGAGCCGATTTCAATAAAATTGCAAAACACTAAAAACTCTGGAAATATCTAAAAATGACAGAAATAAAGTAGTACTTCTGGTTATTTGATTTTAACCAAATTCTCTTACAAGGGTGCAAATATAAATTTTCATTTAGCTAGGACTTTTAGTTTCATAGGTATTTTATTCAGAGTTAATGGTAAAGATACCTCCAGTTACTCGATTATGGAAATTTTTTTAAGAAACAGCTTAGATTATATGAAAGGACATTAAATGGCTAAGAAATATAGTAAGTTTAAAAAAATTGTTACAGCCAATTTCGTGAAAATCACAAAAACTATTAAATGAGAAGAGTAAAGTGGCTCTTCCTGTTATCAAATTTTAATCAAATTGTTGACGTTACAGGTCCTGATGGGTCCAAACAAATATAAAATTTTGTTTATGTAGCACTTTCTGTTTTTAAGATATCGTGTTCACACACCCGTATTTTTGGATTCAAGGGATCAAAAAGGTATATATCCAATTAAATTTCGACATAAAAATAATATTTTCTCTTTTACCTACATTTCATATAGAATAGGAGAAGTAAAAATTACTGTATACAGTCACACCCAAGTGGGAACCGTATGACCTGTAGAAGAAAATTTTGCTTATGGTATTTTTCCAAAAGTGTATAGTTTTTGTAATACGAGGGCTCTATCCAGAAAGTCGATTAGGTTTTTTCTATAGCCGTCGGCATGTTCCTTGACTCAGTCAGCAACCAGCCATGTTAGCACGAGATTTGTGTCGTTCCCTGTTATTTCACAGTAACAGTTTGAAATATCTGCCGCAATAGAAAATCCCACGAGTTGTGATGTGCGAGGTTTTTATTAGAGAAAAAATGTAAACCTATTGAAATTTATCGACAACTGTGTGAGGTATATGGGAATGACGTTATCACTGAAGGTAGAGTGCATCAATGGTGCATTAGGTTTAAAAATGGCCGAACTAATGTACACAACGAAGAGCGAAGTGGACGATCAAGCATTGTGACTGATGAAATTGTTGCAAAAGTCAATGAAAAGGTTAGAGAACACCGCCGATTCACAATAACAGAGCTTTCACTCAGTTTTCTACAAATTTCATGCAGTTTGTTGCATGAAATTGTTTCTCAGAAACTGGGATACCACAAATTTTGTGCAAGATGGGTCCCAAAACTCCCGACAGAAAATCACAAGAATCAGCATATGGCAGCGTCATTAATATTTCTGGACTCTTACGACAAAGATCGCGGCTCTTTACTGGATCAAATTGTAATGGGAGACGAGACGTGGGTCAAACATATGAACTACGAGACCAAATTGCAGTCTATGGAGTGGGGCCACACAAATTCCCCAAAAAAGCTGAGAAAATGCATGTAAACCTTGTCTGCGAGGAAAATTATTACAACCATTTCTTGGTACAGGAAAGGCATGCTTCTTATTGATTTCCTTGAACGTGGAACAACAATAAACTCTAAGAGGCATTGCTAAACTTTGCAAAATTTAAGAAGAGCGATTCAGAACAAGCATAGAGGAAAGTTTAGTTCAAAAACTTTGTTTTTCATGATAACGCCCGACCACACACGGCAAATCGCACCTGACAAGTCCTTGAAGATTTTCAGTGGGAGGTTTTTCCTCATCCACCATACAGCCTAGCGACTTCCACCTCTTCCCAAAGATGAAATCGTGGCGCGCAACA
This sequence comes from Phrixothrix hirtus, assembly GCA_024586415.1. Lineage (NCBI taxonomy): Eukaryota > Metazoa > Arthropoda > Insecta > Coleoptera > Phengodidae > Phrixothrix > Phrixothrix hirtus. The sequence goes on from JAHWXV010461694.1 coordinate 22,732, forward strand.
CAGCGCTTTAATAATGATGTGGAACTGAGGGAGGACATGACTAATTGGTTGAAGTCTCAGGCGGCAGAATTTTATGACAATGGAATTCAAAGCTTGTTTACCACTATGATAAGTGCCTAAATTTGTATGGTGACTACGTTGAAAAGTAGAATTTGAGTGATGCTTTCAAATGTATATAATAAATTTTTGTTCTTGTACAGAGTTTTTTTTTACAACAAAATGTAATCGACTTTTTGGATAGCCCTGGTATATTATCAATTATAATATTAAGCCTAACCCTGGTGTGTGCACCATGCCAGATAGTAATATTGTTGCCCTTGATGTATATTACTCATTCGTAAGGTAAAGAAACCAATTGTCGGCATAGCACTAGTACTCGGCACCCCAATTGAAATTATCATATAACAAGAAAACAGTAACCGGTATTTAAAAATGGGTAAAAACTGCCTGTTTTGTGACATTTTCAGGTATATGTATGCAGAAGTCAGTGTGGTTTTATACTTCAGGGTAGTGTCGTCGGTTATCATTTAAAGATGTGCAATAACATAAATTTACATTTTTCTTAAGCTAACAGTTAAGCAGAAAGTTATTTTAAATATTTATTTTTAAGCTCAACTTGTTTTGATTTGAATCTTAAAAAATGTTATATATATTTAAAAATCGTCAAATAATTGAATTTTATATTTATTTTGATTTTATTTTAACTTATTTGTATTTTCATAACGGGTGACAAGAATTGGTATCAATAAATAGGTATGTTCCAGTAGTTGGCATGGGTGCCGACTACTGATAAAACATAGAAATTGATGTTTCTTCATAAATTAAGCAAGTAAATGATAAGTTTTAAAGCCGTTGTTATAAAAATACAATCAAGCAAATAGAACCAAAGCTTGTCATGGAATGCCGACTTTGGCAACTCAAGTGTGATGACTACTAGACGTTCAGGTAACACGAAATAATTTTTATACTGATGCACAATGGGCCAGAACTCAAAATTTGGTCAAAATTATTTTACTTTAATATTTATAAAGGTTGTGTATAATTCAAATATAGAAATATACGACTCACAACTACTAGCATCCAGTAGTAAGGATAAATATGAATAAATGAAATTTACAAAATCGGAAAAGGCACAAATAACGAAAAATTTTCCTTGGCCGGGATTTGAACCCAGGATTTTTGGATAGATACTCCAACGTGCTAACCATTGCACTAC
>JAHWXV010461746.1:0-10797 GCA_024586415.1 Phrixothrix hirtus
ATATATATATATATATATATATATATATATATATATTTATATATATATATATATATATATATATATATATGCGTGTGCTTTCTTTTATAAAATAAAGTTTAATGCACGACGTTTCAACAAAATCGCGTTTGCCATAACCAAGTTATTAAGAAACAGAAGCAGACATAAATTAATAACCAAATGAGATTTTATCGAAATGTAAACTTTGCTTCATTATAGAATAAATCGCCAACGCGGAGCAAAATATATATTAAAAATCGTATGGATAATGATCGGAGAGCTAATGAAAGACGATCCTTTTTGATATTGCACATTTCATTATCTGCCTGAGTGACCGAGCATTATCCATAAAATTATTTTCTTTACACAACCCTGGTTATAAGTGCCTTTAGTTAGATAGACTATTATTTTTATTTTAACATGAAGCAGTTCTTCAGAAGAACAACAAATAACATAATTAAAAACAGCAAAAATATATCACTAAAATAAAGTTCAATCAATAATCAAAAAGTGGTGGCGTACCCGAAAATGAAAACTTAGGAATTTACGAAATAAACGTTTTGTGTTATAAATCTTGTTGAGGAGGAACGTTACGACATTTTCAGAAACGACGCAAAACGGTCAGATAACATCAAAATAAAATCCAGAACAAATAATCGCTATTTTATAATATACTTCCAAAGGAAGGAACAAGCATTACAACAACAATTAACAACAAAAAAATAAATTTCTACACAATGTAGAATAAACGTGACCCAGCCCCAGTCCCTCAAAAGAAATCATTCTAATTAAGGGTCTCCGGTTGCGTATTGGTGTGCCTTGGTAACGGAAGGTCTTTGCTGGACTCCTATATGCTTATTTGATATAGCGAGAACTATTTATCAACTTTCATTTGCTGTTTCGTGGCAATACATTTGCACTTGCGTTATCTGATGGCTTTAACCGGATAAGACCATAAGACCGAAGGACACAACAGTTTGTCCTTACATAAGATCTTGCGTTACCATGCCAACAAAATTTGTTAGTTTATCTTCATTTTAAAACCTGTGTCTAGTTCACTTTATTTTAAAATACATGAAGCTTCTCACGTCACATTGTCGATTTCGGGTCTTGAATATTTGAAGGAGCTTTAAACTTAACATAAAGTATTTCAAACTTAGGAAAACGGCGTTTTATTGCTTGTAACGCCTTTTAAAATTTATACATTGTACATTTACATGACTACATATATTCTATCGACATATTTGGTTCTAATTTTTCTTCTTAACTACTATAATATTTACTTAAATTGATTACACATTAAATATTCTCTAACGAATTTGTAATGAACATCGTAGTGAAAATAGATTGATTCTATTTTTCTTAACCAGAATGTATTATTTATATAATTATCTTTACTCGCCTTAAAAAAATATAATACACACTATAAGGATTAGTTTTACGACCGGTATCCGTGTCTCAGGTATCTCAGAGGTAGCCCATTGGAAAGTAGAACCTAGGAGCTGTGATCGAACCCCAGACGAGGAACGAATTTTTATAAATTTACTATTGGTGTATTTTTGATACAGATGTATTCCATTGGTTTGCTTTTCCGCTGTTAAAAATTTCACGTAATAATTAATTATAGTTTTTGTTATCAGCGTTCACTATTAAGTTGGGTCATTAAAGTAAAAATTCTGAACTAATCCGTTGGCGTTTCGATATCGCAATTCGAGCTAGCTCAATGATCGCACTGTATGTTTCTGAATGTAACAACAATGCAAATAATTATTTACAAATTTGAGGTTAGTTTAATGTAACAATTATTTGCGAATAAGTTGCACCTTATTTGAAGTTAATATCTCGTTTCAGTAAGTTGTGCGAATTTTTTGAAAAGTTAAAGTTTAGCTTAAAATGGAAGTGACACGAGAACATTTTCACGCCATGATTTTGTATGATTTTCGTTCGGGTTTAACTTTTAATGAATCATTCGCTTGTTTGCAAAATGCATTTCCGGGAGAACCTCCAAGTCGAACAACCTTGTTTAATTGGTATAAAGATTTCCAACAGGGGAGATCATCGCTTGAGGATGAAAATCCTGAAAGTCGTCCGATTATGACAACGACTTCAAATCACATTGATGCTGTTCGGCGCGTAATTGAAGAAGATCGCCGGGTGACCTGTAATGAAATTCGTGCATCCCTTGGCATTGGAATGACTGAAATTCAAACAATTCTTTACATACATTTAAGTGTGAAAAGAATGTGTTGTCGCTGGATACCACATCGTTTAACAGACGAGCAAAAACAAGCGAGGGTAGATTGGTGCTTAGAAAACCTAGAGCGCTTTCATGAAGGTATGTCTGCAGGCGAAAAAAACTGGATCTACTGCTATGATCCATTAACTAAGCAACAATCTTCCCAATGGATGTTTCAAAATGAAACGCGGCCCATAAAAGTGAAACAATCACGAAATTGCGCTAAGCAAATAATTGCTTCTTTCTTTAGTCGTACTGGTTATATTTGCGCCGTTACTCTTGGGAATAAGAAAACAGTTACCGCAGATTAGTATACTACCATTTGCTTGCCGACCATGCTCTCAAAAGTGCAGAAAAAACAAATTGTTCTGTATCATGAGAATGCTCCGGCACATGCTGCAAAGTTGACAGCAAAGTTTCTTCGATCTTTTGGAACCACGTTAAGGTCACATTCACCTTACAGCCCCGATTTAGCTCCATACGATTTCTTCCTCTTTCCAACAATTAAAAAGAAATTAGGTGGAATCCATTTTTCAACACCAGAGGACGCTGTAAAGGCATTTGAAGAGCATATTAGCGCAATATCCAAAGAAACCTGGTCTACCTGTTCTACGGAATTGTTTCAAAGGATGTCAAAGTGCGTGAAATTTACAGGAGAGTACTTTGAAAAGTTATAAATATTGTTTGTTTAAATAAATTGGTACCAATTGTCAATCGTTTTATACAACTTTTAGATAAAGATTATGGATATCTACAAAAGCGCTCATTGCCCGTGGACGCTGAGTAAAGTTGGCCCTAAAAGTTCTGTAATTTTATTCCAGTTTTGTTAGGATTTACTTGGCTAAATATGCAGCCATGTATATTTTGAAGAAAAGAACGATGGAAACATAATTTAGAAAAGATTTGGTTAATTAATTGTAAAGTAGAAAATAAGTTCGAATTGAGTTTTTGTTTGTACAATAAATTTATTTTACAACCATAATAGTCAACATAGTCAATGCAACTGTAGAAGGAAATAAATAATAAAAGAAAGATTTGGGTGCAACCTGTTGCTGAAATAAGAGTGATTATATTATAAATATAACGAATTTATATATCATAAATTTTATTTATTGCAGCTTTAATAAAATTATTATTCTACTTTCCCTAATGAGTATTGATTATCATATTTAAGAATATAATTAAGAAGGCACCAATAAACTTATTATAAATTCAGTGAAGCATAATTTTATCGATCAATATCTATTAAGAATTAAAACATAAGTACGTCTTTAACCCCAATTGCCAGTTGTAACTCTATAAATTATAACTTCAGTCTTTATGTAATTTCGTGCTATCAAACGCTTTTAAACGAAATTAATAGTTCTGTCTGAGTTAAACATACGTTACCATGTTCGTATAAGCTAAATTAGATTAAAGAGTTTTTATAACAAAATGCCGGCCTACAAAAGTTCAATCTAACGGCGAAACCAATAAAGGCCATTTCCAATAAATATTTCTGCAAAATGTTACTTTACGAGTTATTTTATGATTCCGTGTACAACTCGAGGAACAACTGTAATTTAGATTGACATCTGACAAGTTGAACTGAAACTTGTTAGAACGTTGCTAAATAAGAAATAATTCGGTAACAAGAAAATATTTTACAAATTTTATACATAAATGTGGAATGACTTAAAACTATATCAAATAGGAAAGAATAAATCACTGTCAGAAAAAATATACAACTGTCCCTTTTTGATTAGAAATGTTCTTTAAACATGAAGGTACAATATATTTCGTGACTTCTTCCCTAGTTATTTCTTTGAAGACAGCTTCACAACAATTTTTATCAATAAAGTGTAACTTCTTACAAACTTCCCCATTTTCTAGTTTTAAGAATGTTAAATTGTGACGAGCCTTTCTTATATCCCATTCATTTCCAAAATATAGTTGACGTAAACAAACTTTGAACTGAGTACACAATAAATTTAATAAAATGCCTAATTTTTATTCAAAATATATAAAATTTTTAGTGACGGCTGTTGCCGTAACAAATTTTGGATATAACCAGATCCTCAATGCTCGTCTGCTAATCATAAAATGCGCTGTTCGTCCTGCCCTATCTTTCGTAGTTTTGTTTGATATAGTTTTAATTTAATTTATTGAAACCAGTCATTGATCTTTTATTACAAAGGACAGACAAGAGAACATCGATCTAGCTTCAATAATAATGATTTGTATATTTGATTTTGTTTTAATTATATTCAATCTCCTACCTGCATCAGCTTACTACATTTACTGTTATAAAATATTAGTATTTAGAAAATGTAAGTGTTAAGTTCTAAAAATTGGTTTTATTTGAAAAACGTTTTAACGTTTATTTGCGAAGACTTCCTGCTGAGCATTGTCTGTTTTGACAATTGGCTGCACTTGAAATCCAATCGAATATTTAGTTTATTGTACTCGTTTCGGAGTCGTTATATTTTAATTTTTTTTAAAAAACTTAGATGTTTATTCGGTTATTCTACTGAATATATGTCAACAATTACCTTTATTAAATCATCTGCAATCATTAACCTTTCTATTGAGAATTTTTAACAACTATTTTTGTTGAGTGCGTTTTTCTGTGACTTACGACAACTGGTGCCTTTTTATAGTTCTTGAACTGAATCTACTTAGCAGTAGGCAATTGGAATTAAGCTTGTTCTATATGAACGCTCGTGGGAAAAGGCAACCAAGTTGCCTTTTTAAAATTTATTCCGAATTTTTCCAGTTATCTTCCTGATTTCCGTTAAAATTCTCATGGTCGGTACTAGTAGGGATTAAAAGGTTGTAAAATTATAAATTACCTCTCAGTGTTTTTACCATCTTGGGTTATTAAATTTGGAAGTCCGCCCGTCGTTTTATCACTTTCATGGACACTTTATTATAGTTATTCATTTAAGTTACTTAAATATATACACAAAGCTTCTAAATTGTGACAACAAGTTTAGAAATGACTTTAAATATTTATTTAAACTTTTGTGTGTGGATTTGAGATCAAAATGTGAATTATAATGATTAATTTAATTTTCGTTCGAGGTGCAATAAACAGCGTACGTATCGATCACGTGCCAATCGTTGTTTACGTTTAGTATCTCTTGGGAACAAATAGAGCAGATTAGTTCTTCGTTAATGTAATCAAATTTACCTTGAAATTACGTCAACTAGCCATCAAAATGTCTGTACGGGATTCATGGTTTCTGCTTACTAATTCAATAAATAAACAAACGTTTCAGTTATCCTACTGACTTACCTATAACAAACAACATAAACCAAATGAACAATAGGTACAATAAAAGTCTTCGGTTAAATTACACAATCTAAACATAAATTTGAATTACATCTAGGCGCCACTAGAGCAGTAAACAGATATCAGAAATTATCTCTAACTAATTATAGTGGAAATAAAGATATTCTGTAACGGTGGATAGCTTTGCAATTATATATTATATTATAACCGCACTTGTTATGTGTTTATACGCGGACTTGTATCTTTGTTTAGCACTCAAATTTACCTCGGCCTAACTAAGGGCAAAATCGCGATACACCATCGTTTTGACTTACTAAATGAAAATACAAGTTTTCGTTTGCTTACCAAGTTATGCAATTCTTGTAACGACTACTCCTGCAAACGCTCATTTGTTTAAATGCGATTTGTATGGATTAATAAATGTCTGATACACTTTTGTAAAATTTATATAAACGAAAACTTGTATGCTCGCAACAAATTCACCTGATATGTGGTTGTCAAGGGCGCCACTGATATGCGTGGCCCGCACGGTATTTATTCAAATGGTGCGTTGTACTAACAGGTAGTAATGAAGAATGGAACCTACCAGATATAATGCTTGGCTTCGCATTACCAGTAGTGTATCATAGAATTCCAAAGACTCCAAATCTTATAAGATGCGTGAATAGGAATTTGTAGCGATGAGATACTGAAGGAAGCCCTCGTACTGGTATAGACTCCAAAAGAAATAAACATTTCGGCAACTTAATTAAATATAATTCAGTAACTTTATTTTGTTGTAAAATTTAATCTAGCGTTAAGGATGAAGTTAAAGCAATTACTTGCTCCGGAGTTTTTCCTTTAGCCATTCTTAGAGATTATATCACCTAAAATATAATTTGCAAGGGAAGCACTTATACTGACATAAGAACGTTAAACTAAGAATTATCTTAATTTTAGAAATTTTGACAAACCGAAATTTATTTCTCGGAACGGAAAAAATATTGCCGCACGATAAAGCAAATGCAAAACAGACAGTGAACGCTAGTACTATCTAATAAAAATTTAATAATCTTAAATTAAATAAAATGGAATCTTAAACAGTGGTCTTTAATTAACTGAGATATGAGACCATCACTACTATCTCTTCCGTCATAACAAATAACACGTATGCCTGAAAAAAATACGTTGCAAGATTTGAAAAGAAAACTAGTTTCAAAGTTGTACTCTCCGATAGTGGTGATATTCACAAACTTGTTTACCGAGTTGCATTCGATCTGAATAATTTACAGCATTTTGGGAATAGTTTACCTATCTGAGTTACATTTCGAGTAGAGGAAGTATTACGAATTTTTTGAAACGGTCGCGACATTTCCAAACGTCGAATTAATCTAAATTGGTATAGTATTTAACGCTATCAGTAGCATTCAGTAAAATCTCTATTCAATCCCGGGTATCACCTACCCCAATTGAGTACAATCTATTCACATGATGTTAATTGTTTATTCCATAAAGTGTCTCAAATAGAGAAAAAGATAATTTGAATTATAACTAGTCTCTACGGTTACATGTAATACCTCCGGGCAGCAATCAATTCATCTATTATAAGAAAACATAAAATATCGATTGTCAAAATGGTTTATGAACAATCGATATTATAAACGGATACTTGGTGGCAAATTTGCTACATATTTCACATAGTTCTCTGTGAAAATCTCTTAAGTCAAGGAAGGGCTTTAATACACCCAGAGGCATCAATTTTCCATTCACTATATTCTCCAAGCCCTAAACTTCTTTCGCAAGGTGCCGTTTTATTTATGCACTCGCTCAGAGTTGAACACACAAAAGGCGGGGTGGTCGCGCTTTAACAACAAAGTTCCGAAAAGATAATTAAAATAATCTCAAAGAATACCGATATAGGACGCAAACATCTGTCAAAGTTAAAAATAGTTTCATGCTCTCAAACAATAAGACTCTATGTAAACTCAATAAATGCGATCTAAAAATATTCTTCGCAAGATCTAACAATTTTTTATAACATAAGCGTCAAAATTGTTTTCTTTTATTAATAGCCCTGGAATCAAAAGGGACGAACACGTCTAACAAAATAATCAATAATTCAAAGTCAAGTAAGTGAAAAAGCACTTTGGAATGTAAATGGCAATTGACTCGAATTAATGTACTTATTATTTATTAGGTGAAGAAATTTCAGTGATTCTCATCCAATATACGCATTTTAAAACAAAAAAGTCCTTCAAAATTCCCGCCCATAAAGGGGAATCGCCAAACAGTCTAGTAGAAGCGATGAATGTTGAAGCATATACTCTCGACAAAAACGATTTCAAATTGAAAATTTCCACATAGTCATGAGGGGAGGAGTTCGACTCTAAACAGATCAACAAAAACGAGAAGAAATCCCGCACCGCAAGATGCCACCTCGTGCCGATCAACTACACAAGGAGCGTTGTTGTTGACCACTCCATTAATAAACAAATTACGAGACAAATACAGATCAGAACAGAGTTTTAATTACCACCAAATCGTTTTCTGGTCGTCGTGATGCTTGTCGAGGAACAAAAACTACCTCGGAGATAACCCAAGTTTAAAATCAATTGGGCAATGCTCTTCTACAAAATGGCGTCGTATTAACTAGCAAACCAGCCCTCAACGATCGAAAAAATCGGTAAGGCCGCAAAAAGATTAACTAAAGCCATCATTTAGAGGATTGAATCCAGCAAAGAGGAAAACGTTTACTGCAAAGAAAACAAATAAGAGCAATCGGTGATCTAACAAGCATTAATAAATGCACGAACGAAGCCCTAAATATTTTTCTCAGTACATGATACTTACACTAAAAATTGAACTGCAAAAAACTCCAAAAAATTGTAGACAAATCCAAAAAAAAACAAAATAAACAAAACCTGGAGTCAAATATTAAGCAAAGTACACATATTATGCATTAAAACACATCAGTCTTCATAGAGTAAGGAAGAACTGAAATCATCGCAGACTCAGTCCAAAATTAACTCAAAAGCCCAAACATCACAAAAGCATGGCGAAAACAGTTGGAAGACCGTGGGCCGACTACCCTACTCAAAAATGAAAATTCCACAAGCTACACTAAACGAAATTAAAATTAAGTTAAAGTTTTGTAAATTCAAAAAAGCGCTCAGAACAGACGGTATTCGAAACAATGACCTGAAGGCTTTGGACAAGAACCAAATCCACAAAATTAAAATTGAAAACTAACAACGGTAGAAGAAATTTCAATGAAAAAAAAGATCCCAGAATTAGCAAACCCATCTTGAACAGCAAACTTCAAATACTTGATGAAAACAACCTGATTCCCAAAATGCAATTTGTATGCGAAATGAAATTATCTACAATAAATTGGATAAAGCACTGACTTTCAAGATAGAACTAACTACATGTCAGTAATCTTATAATAACTCAATCAGTCGTCGAAGCTAAAAGATTTGTTGTAGAATTGGGTAACAAATTATGAAAAACAATGAAACTACGAAAGTTTTCCCAAAAAAAAGCAGCACTTTTCAACATTCCGATTAAGTATCGCAATGAAATGAGAACAGCGATAATCACCTCGGAGAAAAGGGCATTGAATGCAAAATTTAATCTCTAAAGCGGTTTCTGGAAAATAGGCCAATAGGCATGACCGAATTGGTCGATTTCGGCCGACTTTAGATGACATCATAAGTAGCTGAATCCAAAACTAACCTTAGTGAAACACACCGAAAGAAGAAAGCGCCTAACAGACATTGCTAGCACCATCGGCAAATATAACAGGTTTCACTGAAAATAAAAAGAAAAACATCCAATGTTATTACTTCCATATGGCGAAGAAATGTGGACAAACTACCCATAGTTCAAAACAGCGAAGAAAAATATCAAAACTGGAAAATTACTGAAAATAATGTCAGGAGCGTCTGCGTAAGACGAACCCAAATATACAAAAAACCTAAACGTTTCCGATTTCAGGAACCGAGTACTCTGAAGAAGACACCACATGATAAACATCATGCTGTCCGGCATACCAAGAAAAATTGGTATACTGCGCGTAGGAGAGAACGACCAGGCAAGTAGAGTTACCATAATTTTGAAGATGTCCCTCTGTCCTTATTAAGCGCTTACAAAAGTGAGCGAAATGTCGATATCCTGTCAAACTTGACACGCTCTTTTTAGAGCGAAAAATGACAGATCAGGTTTGGCTAAGACTTCACCGCCGCTAGCAGACCTGTAAAAGCAAACTTTTGGGGTCGCTTGCGCTATACAAAATTAATAAAATAGTTTAAAATCATAGGTTCGTTGGAAACTTGATAAAGTTACCTCATATCTGTAAATAAGAGATTATACCAAGTAAATAAAAAATTTCACTAGCAGAGAATGGTAACAGTCATTTAATAAACCGTCATTATTGATACATTGCAAAGTACAAAATTGTGTAATCAAAATAAATGGGCATAAATATTAAAAGCAATTTATATTGAATTGACACTAAATAATGCTTAAAAGATTAGTTCAGCAATATCCTGAGCAAGATCGCTAGATTTAAATCGAAAAGTTTAATAAAAATACCGATTGATTAAATTTTGTTTTATTATTTTATTATACCAAACAAAATATCTGCCAACAAGATTAAGAAAAATACAACGAAGAAAATAAACATTGGAGAAAAAGTCTTCCTAGTTACTACAATTTTCCAAATTCGCACCAAGCAGCATAGCTTTAATTAAATAAAAACCCAAGCAAAAAATTCTATAACTGCCTTGCAAACGCCGACAGTTGGATAACAAGTTCTTAAAAACAATTATGCGAATTGAGAAAAACATGAGTAATACAAAATTCGTAAGCTGATTGATTATTACAAATTGCAAAAGATGTAACAATTAATTAATTATACAAAGCAAGCTGTAAAACTACATGATTGACAAATTCAATAGGTTAAATCATACAATGCTATCAAGGGATAAAAACCAAATATTGATAAGCACTATTTGCAGAACTATTGCTTCAGTTAACCATTTAAATTTAATAAATTGACATGTTTCAGTCAAAACTGATAAAGCAAATTAAACTTTAAAAGGAAAGTTTATTAAATCAATACATTATTGTTGCACATAGTAGGTGAGCGTTGTTGATTGTCACAAGACGAAATCGCAATAACGCATGTGGCAGAAACACCAGTGTTTCAGCAACGGCCGGCAAAGCTACAGTGGAGCGACGCGTGGTTCTCCTATACTGCGAAGCTAAACACTGTCGGGAAAATAGGTCTAAATCGGTAAATTTGGGC
>JAHWXV010461781.1:0-10366 GCA_024586415.1 Phrixothrix hirtus
ATATATATATATATATATATATATATATATATATATATATATATATATATATATATATATGTATATATATCCTATCCAATTTATATATAACGATGTATCTATATTTTTTGCAGACACTTCGATTTATTAATTATTCGATTTTAATCTAACTTTTCTGTGAATTAATATACTCAAAAAAATATGAGACACTTAGAATTATTCAAATATCGCTACTTCGTTTTTCGGTAATATAAAAACTAGCATTAAATTAGTTTAACAGAACAACACTTTATTTTAGGTAAATCTTTCAAATTAGCTTAATTGCACTTTTAATTAAATTATATCACTTCCCTATTTTACAGTTTAAAACTATTCTAAAAATGAATATTATAATATTGAGTATTACATTAATTACTAGTATTATAACGTTGCGTCTAACATTAGTAAGAATTTTTGTAATTTCAGAGATGTATTTGTAAAACTTCTGTAACATAAATAATAGAAGTCAAAATAAATTCAAATGCTGGCTTTAACCTATTAACCGGTACAGATAATATATCGCAAGGAAGGTTTTCCAATTCAATTTCAATTGGGTTCGAAAATTGCTCAGTTAAACATTTGTCAGGTCCTTTCATCGACATAAAATCAATGTTAAATAACTACAGTAATACAACCGCATTTTTTGGGGGACAATTTTCAAGTCAGCTAAAACAATCATCTACATATTTTTAAAATCTTGATAAACGTTATGTTTTTATTTTACAAAGTAATATAGGCCCTAACATTCTTTTCGCACTATGAAGAATAAGTTAAATGAAGTGAAATTGTTTGCAAGAAAAATAGCTGAAAATTTGATTTATTGTTTTATATTCATTTCCGAACAGCCTGTATATTTCTTTTTTAAGTTTAATTTCAAAGATTTTTCGTTTTGTTTGATGTATACATAAGATTGTTATATTCTCTAGAATCTTAAAAAGATAGATGCAGGTTTGGGTTATCGCAATCCAGTTTTGACAAACATACGCATTTATAAAAGGTGTGGAGAGAGAAAGAGAGACTTACCCCGACCGTAGCAGTCCTATTTCTACAAGTATGCCGTAAAAGCAAATAATTGAGTGGTTATTTAAATAAACACAATTTAATTACTATCGGTGGTTCTTAGCTTATTTATCTTGTTTTTTCTGATAAGGTGTGCAGAAGTGGCCCTAAGTTTTTCACTTTAGAAGAAGACGACTTCTGCAGATGTGTCGTGGTAGCATGGGCAGTCCACAAAGAATAAATTATTCCTTAATAATTAAAAAATTATAGTCTCCCAACAAATATAGTTTTTATTCTAGATGTTACATTAGCAGCGAACGTTTTCATAAATGAAACCAAAATTAATTATTTTAGACACGAATTAAATGGTTAGATACATTTTCAGGCCTAATCTTAGTGATGTTATTTAATTTCAAGCTGATATAGAGTAAATAGTTGGTTTATTTTTGACTTTAAATTTCAAACTGTGGTTTATTCATTACTATTTGATTAACAAAAATATTCTTAGTTACAGATTAAAATAAAGGTTTTATAAACAATCAATTGGTAAAAATAGGACAAATACAAATTGAAAGGTGTGACGTGTTGGAAATTTTGATGTTCAATCATTCATTGAAAAAGTTATTTAGTAAAGACCAGGAAGAAAGCCAGCTTTAGTTAGCACAATTTAATAAAATATGTATCGACTTCCATTCATCGAAACTTTCATCTGTAAGCCTCTTTAAAAATTCACGGTGTAAGCCGACTTTAATTGGGACACTAACTACAGTTGTGTTAACCTATGTTACCACTGTTACAAACCTCTGCGTATATTTATCTATTGGAATTGTTCAAGGTGCAATTTTATAATTGAAAATTTAAATGAGAACGATGAACTTTTAGTGCCGTCTTGAAAAAATGTATAGACATAATTGTTTAGTACCGTTCAATTACAAATTTTGATTGCATTTAATTTAATTTGTTTCAGAAAGCCAGACATTCAACAGTACTGCTATAAGAAGACGCACTAAAATTCCGTAAGTAATTTTATGATATGCTGGTTACAAAACTGTATACTCCGGTACACATATAATCTAATTTGTCTTGTGACTTATATGGTTATTTTTGTTATACGCTCCAAATAAATAATGTTCCAACATTTTATATTCGACTTAACCATTTTGTCGTGTTCTACTTAATAGTTGTCAGGAATTTTCTTCGCATTTTCAGATCCTAGAAGCTTGGGTTTTTATAAAAACGACGGTTGTAATGAAAACGTGGGAAATCATAAGATTTTATTTTTTTGATTGAAATGAATTAATTGATAATTGTCAAGACGTATAATTTGTGTTCAACGTTTTTGAAACCTCGCATTCTGTGAGGGCCATTGGAAATTCGTCGGTTAGCAGAGTAGTAATTTCGGTGGTTATGCTGGTTATCAGCGAAGATTAAGGCCAGTACCCGACGTTAACACTGCACCTGCATTGGAGTCGTCAAAATTGTCACAGACTAAACTGGAAATAACTCATGCGGCAAGTAAAATCGCAAGTATTCAACCACGGCCGGCAAAGCTACAGTAGAGCGAGGCTGGGTTACTCGGTACTTTTTTAGTTGAATACTATAAAATTAGGTCAAAAACGGGAAAAGTGGTCGCCACTGTTTTCAAATCAATTACTGCTATGCAGGGATTAGTTTTGGAAGAACCCTGTGTGTCGAGATGTTAAGGTCTACCTATAGAGTGGAGACAGACACTCTTATGGTAATGCAGATACAGGATACAGCTGAAAAAGAGGAAGGTACTAATCTATACGTGCTCACTATTTATGCCTACTCCTGTATATTACGGAATACTAAATTTATTATGTAATTAGGCGCGAAGCACTCTATTGATTCAGATCTATTTAAAATAACAAGGATTACTATGAGGCTTTTGACACGCCCTATATACTGAAAATAATGGAACTGACAACAAAATTATGTTGTTATGAAAGTTAGAAATTTGACTTGAAACAAATGACAACTTTTTTCCATTCGCAAATTACAGAATCAGATTTAACTTACTGAACGCACACTGCAAAATTCCTTATGTCGTTGAAATAAGAACACTGATTGGGTATAAACGTCATATAATTAATTTTTCACTTGACACATTAATACAAGTCTGTTAATAAACGTCAATGGTTACGGTATGCCTTAAATTCTATAAACAATATAAACATTAGTCAACATAACCGAGGTTCGCATTTATGAATTAAACAAAATCGGGAGGCCAGAATAGGTCAGACATAAGCGTTTAGAACTATTTGAAAAACGAACCTTACTTATATTAACTACATTAAAAATAAACACGTTCTTGACATACACTAAACATATGTTTAGTGGGTACCCCGTATGCGAGTATTTCGTTAAACAAATTAAATTAATCTAACAGAATAAGTTGGTTAATTAATAAAGAACGTTAACAAATTAAAATGGACAGTTTAAATTTCTAATAAACAAGACTGTTCTTTGAAGTATTTGATGTTAAAAGTCCGTAATTCATTTGTTTCGTATCACAAAATAGATCGTGAAATCAAAGTCCCTTTACTACGTGACGTAAATCAAAAACTAAATTTTGGTAACAACTTACTTGCACAGACGGGAAACTCGCACAACACCCTTGTTTTAAAGGTGAAATAATTTAGATATCACTTACAGTTAAAGTCATTCTTATTTGCCTGTGAAAAGCGGAAGCCGTTTCCTTATTGTCCAAATTAAATTAATGTCCTAGCGGGTGGATATCAAAAGAAGATGATACTGCCTAATTCCCGTTAACTTATTTATTCTAAATACTTTGGAAATTCCATCTCAGCGTCCAGGCTTCGTGAATTTCTTAAAATTTCAACAAGGACAGTGGGCTAAAATAAAGACATACAGCACTTCCAAAAAACAATTTTTACTATGCATGATCCACGTCTAATGAATCTCGATCCCCCGCGAGATTTTTAGATTCGTTTCTACTGATCATGAGCTGACGTCAGCTCTTGCCAGCGTGAGCTTTTTTACTGTAGTCGCACAGCTGATCACTTTACAAAGTTCTAGTTCTTACGATATACGTTACTTATTCGTGTGCTTGCTTCTGTAATTTACCCACGAGTTTAAGACCTTCAGTTCATCCTGAACCGCGTGTTTTTAAATTTTAACTACTTTTTAGAACAACATGCTGATCTCATCGTCTGTAAAAATAAATGAAGTTCTTTCAATATGCTGATTTTTAGTATGTCTCTAAAATGATTGATTTTGATATTATACGAGGTTCATAGTGAATAATTTCTTGTTTTAATCTATGTGTCCCTTAGTAGAATGAATTCTTAAATGATTTCACATTAATTCTTACTTTAATTAAATTATTTAAATAATTAATGTACATAGTAGTGCATATTTAATACTCAATATTTCATTCAATGTTTTCAAAACCCAGCAAGAGCTGACAAAATAAACTCGAGAAAGTTAGTGGCGTGTAAATTTTCGTGGAACTGTGTCTACGTGTAAATCAACCCGGCTCAATAACCTTTGTTTGTAGAGTCTGGGAATCAGTATTCCTCGAACGCCGCACAAGTGACTCGTTGGCCCGTGCTAGATCCTACCTGGAATCCCAGAAATATTAAGGCTACGCCGAATGTGATAAAATCACCGCCCACCGTATGTTGATGAGTTAAAGTAAGGTGTGATAACCCCTTTTTTGTATTAGTGTCCCTATCGATTAATCTATTTCTTGTTATTTTGTATGTAAATAATCGTCTATTGTGGCGACCAGAACGACCTCAAGTAGTACGTCCATTTGTGTATAGAACGCCTGAGAGGCACCCGTAATTTAAACACTGTCGTGGCTGTAACCATCGATAACGCCTCTCAACTGTAGTAGACTACTTGTTAGATGTAAGTTAGATTAAGAATTGCACTGCAAACGCCAACGCCCTTTAGCTTAAAAAACGTACCCCTTGGTTGGGTCCCATCCAGTCGTCATAACCGTGAACTGGCTATGTGTTGTACAATTGAATGCTTGCTCAAGTTTGCCAGCCTTTTATTTTGTGTTTACGTAGCCTTAAGTATTATAATAAGATATCTGAAGTTCGTGAGGGTATCAGAGCGACCTTACACGCCGGTCATTCGGTCGTGAATTCATTCTTACCGATCTAAGGTGTTGGGCCTGATAATCAAACCACCCTTATCTCGGTTGTCATGTGAGACTGGTTCTGTCACGTTGGTCTTGGACCTGAAGTTTTCTCTTTCGTCGTCCAAGATAGTGGCGTCCCTGAATTTAACCCCGCTTTTTAAACAGATTAATTGTGCACTACCGGAATCTGCTCGTTATACATTTACGTCCTATCGATAACCTGGAACCCGCCCCTGGCGCCGCGTAGTTGGCCTGCCTCGCTTAGAACGTGGTCGTTGTCCTGGGAACGTTAGTCCCTAGTTTTCAACGAATTGGACCATGACAGGAATAATTATCTTGGCGACCAACGTGTCGGTCCGAATAGATTCCCGGTAGTAAATATTTTGGCATTTCAACGTGCGATTTGAAGACAATTTTGTTGTCGCATTCGGACGAGGTTCGCGATATTTCCCATCATACCAAGTATTTTTAGGATTGTTACCGCGTGGTGTTTTACACATAATTTAGACGAATTAAGTTTTGACGTTTCTGTGACAGGTTGAGGTGTCAGTTAGACTTGTCATTTTAAGTGGCAGAGTATTCTATTTACCTCAAACTAATTTATATACAGGATGCAACCGAATTATTTATGAGTAATAAACGCGAACTACGAGTACAATTATTATTTGTTCAGGGCACTGCCTAAATTCTGGTGGATCTAATGCAATCTGCAAGTCGATTTTTTCATGTAGAGCGCCGCCAAATTTAAAGTTAGTTTTGAGCACTACTAGATTTATTTAGTTAATTAATTTTAGCATTGTTTATTCATTTTAAAGGAATTGTAGAAATTGTTTTACATTATTGTCTTGGGAGTTAACTCTTCCACTTTATCTTCAATTTCACATTACCAACCAATTGTTGTAAATAAGAGTGCTTGTGTTTATGGTTTATATTTTGTGAATTGCTTTACTGAAATTGCCACAGCTCACTTGTGAGTGGTGTAAACGTGCGTTATAGGTTGATGGTGATTTGTTTAGATTAAGGAAGCGTTTGTAAGGTGTTTTATCCAAGAAAGTTGTTGCAATCCCAATGGAGTACCCGTATACATTTGCCGAGGACTCAGAAACTTGCCGCTGACTTGGTGATGGTGGAGATGGAAGTTAATTTTTTAAGGATGGTGTACCTAAATCAAAGGACTGGAATTCTAAACTATGTTTGACTTTCTGTTTATTCGCATCCACCACTCGAATCCGACTTCTTACTCGGAGAGAATTTTGAAGACTGACTTTATGTTTAGGTTGACGTTCCTAATATACAAATACGAGGAACTTTCGTATAGTCCCGCTCTTAAAGTAGATTTTACGGAGTGGGAGAACAAGAAAAAAATTGTCAAAGGTCGTGAACCTACGGTGGAATCTGAGGCTAATCCCTCATATTACTAAATTACTAAATTATGAAGCGAATGTGATGCCTTATTGTATCCACAAATTTACTCCCGTAGCCAAATGGAATTTATATTTTTCAGACAACAAGAATGTTTCTTAGAGCAAGAGAAGAAATTGAAGTCCGTTCGAGGTGTTTCCGACGATCAGTTATTTGTGAAAGCTATTGATTTATTCAGTAACAGAGCGCTTGTGTGGTATCAAGTGGTCCATTCTGAAGTTAGTAGTTGACCTAATTTAACTAAGACTCTTAAAGGATAGTTTCTTTCTTCTAATATGACGATAAGTTCCTGGAAGAGATAAAGTTCAGCACCCAAGGGCAAAACGAAAGTATTGGCATGTACATTGCTGTGATGAAGGACTCGTTTAGTCGATTGAGTGAAAAGCTTACCGAAGAGGCACATTTGCGTATTTTGATTAGTAATATTGAGTAAACTCGAGAATTGGTCGAATCTTTTGTACCCAGTCTCAGCGTTGTTCGGAGTTAGAGCTTGACTTGGTCTATGTGGATGTTCCGGTATCCCTGAATGTGTTTTTCACGCGTAAGGATAACTCGATACCGAGGTATGGGGATTATTTCTTCTAGCACAGGAGTGAAGTGTTAGAAATGTGTTATCTACGAGACTGTAAGATGGCGCCCTTTCGTTTGTTTTGTTTTCGCTGTAGGAAAAAGAACTTTACGGTTCGTACTTGTCTTAGTTGCTCCAAAACTGATACAAAAAATTAATAGGCAAGGCAACAAAGGGTTGTTTTACTTTGCGTATGTTTGTTAATTCGGTTCGTCAAATTGAAAATATGATCGACTCTAAGCACCTTTTGTACAATCGGCATAAAGCTGTCTTGGACTATATCTTAGAACAAGGCCAAGGTGATCGACGACCCTACATCAATATCGATGTTTTAGGAATACAACTTTCAGGTTTGTTGGACTGTGGTACTACCCGCACAATTTTAGGACAGGGAGGATGGAACTTAATATCTTCCCTGAAAATAGAGGTAAACAAAGGAAACAGGGTCTAGCCTCGTGGAGAATACGTATCTAGTGTTGGTACCCTCTCATTACCGCTTGGTATGGGTAAAAAGACAAATCCAATTCCATCTTATATCTTTGGCAACATTTCCATCAGCGACCCATATAGTTATTTTAGGGGTTTTGAACCTATTTTACTCTAACTCACTACCATTTCGGAGGTCGTGAAATGATTGTTTATTTAAGCTGTTTGGATTAAATATTTTCTTTACGAACGTTACCTTTAATAAATTTGGATACCGCATTTACTGTAAAATTTTCTATTAAGTTTCTTTAGGTTTAAATTGCAATGTCAATTTGTGTAATAATTGCATTCTTCTGTCTCTGAAAATATATAACTTCAAATTGAGTCTACGCTTTCATGTCTGTAGGAGATTACGAACTCGATACAGGAGTAGCTTTTGGCAAGTTTTGGCATGGTATGTGTGTTAGTACGAGTTTTGTTTTCGTGAACAGACATTTATAAAACTTTATTCTTTTGGGTATAATACCTGTGTTTTGTTTCTACAATAGTTAATTAATTCGGTGCTGCCGCCTTATGAATTTGGATGGGCTGTATTCTTGATTGTTTACGAATTTAGCATTATTTCCGGTTGCTTCCTTTTTTTTTACTAAGCATCAATTTGGGATCCGTATCTGTAGCTTCGGTTTATGGCTACTTTCTATTATCTGTTGCTGAACTTTGCCGAAATTGTCATCGTCTACTCTTAACTGGCGTTGGATGCTAATGGACCAGTCATCTGGAGGAGCTGTATCTTTGTACAGGGCCTGTGCGCCTAGTTGTGTCTTCCTGTTAGCCGATTTGGGGACACGTGATCAACGTTTATTTACATTTCACACCGTTGCCAATTGACTTAATATATAGTTTCATTTACTTTTTAATGCTACCGTGCGATATCAGATCGCTTAGGACCGAGATCATGTACACGGGTAGTTGTTAATAATTCTGTTATCACTCTTGTTCTTTTTTGGTAGACGGTGACTTTGCAGGGATAGAATTGTTTTGTTGAACCAACTTATCATAATTAGTATACACTGATTTTGTGTATTAAATTTGTCACGTTTTTTGGTTCTCTGAAAAATGTTAAATGTTAAACCATCATGTTAGTTAGGCATATGCCATAACTTTTTTTATCGAATAATTTATGCACTATATAATTTTGCTAGTGATTAGATACTAAGCAATCGCTCTTTCATTCTTGTTCACGCAATTAATAGTTTACGCAGTTGAAGATTTAAATTTTATCTATTTAATTATTAAATTTTGTATACGGTAAGGGCCGTAGTTACGATACCTGATACTTAGTTGGCTCTTGAATAATAATCACCTAAATACTTAGTTATATATAGACGTACCGCCGCCGGTTTAGTTGCTAGAATTTAGGTCAGATTTTTGTCAATCCTTGGGATATTTAACAAAGATAATCTTGTATTTCTATTAATCGTTGCTATTGCCTTGCCAGAAACAGTTTATAAATTCTATGTTGCTTTAAATTTTAGTAATTTGTGTTTTTGAATTTATCAAGAACGTAAACTCTATTAGTTTTAATTGTGGTTAATAAATTTTTATATTGCTCAATTTTATCTGCATTAATTAAGGATTAGATATAGATTGTCAATTTTTTATGTCTGTCATCTTATTTCCATTCATTTTTTTTAAGAAATAAATTATTGTAACGAAACTAGTCAATTGTTTTAAAATGTTTATTTATATTTACTAAGATTACGATATTATATACACTTACTTATTTAAATATTTATTTCATAATGCATTAACAACAGGGTCTATATTTCTATTTCTGTAAATCAGTAACTAACAGCACAAGGTTCTAATAAAAACTAACTTAAGGGAATTTAATCCACTGTTTATATAGAAAAGATAAATTCTATAAAAGTAAGAACACTCTAGATTAATAGAATTAGTCATAATAATGATGCAATAAATTGCAAGAAACGACTTTATGCTGGCAAAGTTAAAAAAATCTTTTTTTTACATTGGGGCTAACAAATTTATGTTATAAACTAATTTTCTAACTACAATTTACCTATTTTTATAGTTTTCCTTATCTATGTATACTTGCTGAAATATAATTTTATCAACCTTTCCACAGGAAACTTATTTTATACAATTCTGTTATTTCTACAGACATAATTCCTCCGCCTCAAGCTGAAAAATCTGCGAATGACGATTTTTTAAGGTTTAATTTCAATGTTCTGAGATACTTTAACTTTCTTCCAGACTTTATGAATTAAGTCTGTTTTATACAATACATATACGAGTACAATTATTAGACTAATTATTAAAACAATAATAAAAGTAAAGTTGCTATAATTTGAATAAGTATGAAAATCATTTTGTTGAAATAAATTTGGTAAAACGTGCAATGTGAGTCTTAAATTTGGGTATCATCCAGTTCTATATCTTCTAAGTGAATAGGGCTGAACTCGAAATCTTATGTTTGTTTAAACAATTCAGTTTCTGTAATTTATGGTAATTCTAGAACTTTAAAGACTTCAGTAGAATATTGATTGGTTTGTAAAATAGTATTTTTTATTTGCAATTGGTAATTTGGGGGTAATTGAACTGTATAGGTTCCTTCAAGTGGAATTTCTTTATTTCCATTTTTGCTTTTGAGATTAGTAACTATTTCATTAGGTACAATTGTAACGTGTACCTGAAATCGATGCCAAAATCTCCTTTCTGTTTACCTTAATTAATTCTTTTTCATATAAAAGGCGATTTTGTACAGTGTAATTTAAGCT
>JAHWXV010461790.1:0-19316 GCA_024586415.1 Phrixothrix hirtus
CGCACACGCACACGCACACGCTCACGCTCACGCACACGCACATGCTCACGCTCACGCACACGCACACGCACACGCACACGCACACGCACACGCACACGCACACGCAAACGCAGACGCACACCGACACGCACACGCACACGCACACGCACACGCACGCACGCACGCACGCACGCACGCACGCACGCACGCACCCACACACACACACACATACACCCAATATTGAAGAAAAAATCCGGTTGGAAGTTCAAAGTGCGAAGATGTCTACATTGGGCAAACAAATAAAAGGATAAATGACAACAGTCAGTATTAAAAAAAACAAACTATAAATAGATTTCAAGAATATTAAATCCCTTGCAAATATTGATCACACGGATAATTAGAAAATCCATAGAAATAGAAAAAATACTCAACAGCTTAAATAAAAGCGATGACAGTCAAAAATTACCTGAGACATGAAAACATTAAATTATGAATAAAAAAGGTCTAAAAACAAAACACAAGAGAAACGACGCAGGTAATGAAAATAAAGAAAGTAGCCTTCAAAATCAGCTAACAGCAGTAGACACAATGGAATGATAACCAACAAAGCGTAAAAGAAACGTCTACAGTTAGTTCAACTTCCACTGTTATTACGAAAAGTCGCATTAAAAATCCAAAATAAAAGGGCTTGAAAATGACAGATAAAACTCTAGCGAAACATTATCACAATAAAAACTTTCCTCTTAAGCACAAAAAAGCACGTGGAAGGAAACTCGGAAAAACAATATTGCATTCAATTTCCCCGGAAGCAATTGAAACATATACATGTTGGGTGACTCGGGAGAAATCCGCCAAACTTGAACAATGTGTTGATCCAACAATTTTTAACAAAAAGTGTTGTATCAATTGGCAACAATTAAAAAATTATAACATAGTGAAGAAAAATTCACGGATTTAAGAAATACCGATTTTTATTTAAAATGTATTATAAAACTAGTGAAGTAACTTTTATATGAACTGTTCAAAATCTTATAAATTTATAAATCTCTTTCATACAGTTTGGCTAGTTACCTGTTCTACATATATTAGTAACTTGTTTGATTTTTCGTTTAACAAACAATGCCAACCCTCTGTCAACTTAAGTTCTATACTTGTGCATAAATTTTAATATACCGATATTAATTTAACTTCATTTACTGCTTTTTTAATGGCAAATTGTCAGGTTTTTATCAACACGCATGAACGATTGGGTTAAAAACAGAGTCCGAACCATTTCGAGAAGTCTAAAATAACATACAATAACCCGTGTTAAAAATTCTGTATAAGACACCACCAGACAATGTGATAGCAACCCTAACTTTCCAGAAAGAGTATTATGGTCAGATGTGACCCGATTTACTAATAATAGTCTATTTAATAGTTATAACCCGTGTTATTGCAGCAGTGAAAACCCCCATTTGGTACGGGAATGTAACCTTGAAAACCGCTTGGTCTTTAATGTGTGGTGCAGGATATTGAACAGAAGACTGATAGGGCCAATAACGTTTGAAGAATCACTGTAGTGTTATTACGATACATAAATTAGGAGATGGTAGATGATAAGATTAATTAGGGTAAAGAATTTAGCATTACAGGATTAAGTAACACTTTAAAGAACTTTAAACAGCGCAGATAAGCGCATGTGGAAATAACGAACTTACACAGTTAGGAAAGAATAATGACATTACAAATTTAAACAGCACATAAATGTTTCTTGGGTAATAGAATAAAAAAGGCAAAGGGAGTTCATGTACACGCGTCGAAGAATGTAAACGTCTTGACACGTTCGTACAGATAAGGCAAAAATAAAATAAAAATATGTGATGGCTGCTTTCATCGGGATACAGTTCCAGCTGTTAATTCAATAATTATCTGTTATTATTTACATATCCGTTTTCAAACTGATGAATTGCAACATATGGACCTATAGCTTGTCCTACAAGATCCGTTAATTTGACGCCTTACATTTTCTTTCTTTGGGGATACATGAAAAACGTAGTTTCTCAGTAAAGATATAATATTATTGCGGAATTTAGGGACGCACTACTACAAGCATTTCAAAGTATCTCGCTTCGTATGTTACAAAGAGCGGTAGGCTCAACCATCTAAAGATGGAAAATAATGAGCATTTATTTGAACATCTTTTGTAACTAAGTTTGTATTTTAGTGAAATTTATTTATTTGAACTGGTAAACTAGGTATTATATTTCGGTTGCACCTTCTCATCATCGAAACAATCGCTACTATACATTAGATGACGTTATTTGAATTCTTCCATGTGAATGTAATGATGACACTTTATATCTCTTCAATTCCTTTAATAATAAAATTAAATTTACCTGTAAAATTGAGTGCAACAATCAAACTATTTTCTTTGATACCCTTATAATTAGAATTATTACGCACCTTAATCTTAAATGGTATAGTATATCATTTAATTGTAATAGACTCCTTAATTAGTATCCAATCTGTCCTAAAAATTATAATATATAATGCATAATGTGTAATTTATAATGTATAATTTATAATGTATAATGTATAATGTATAACGTATAACGTATAACGTATAACGTATAACGTATAACGTATAACGTATAACGTATAACGTATAGCGTATAACGTATAACGTATAACGTATAACGCATAACGTATAACGTGTAACGTATAACGTATAACGTATAATATATAATGTATAACGTATAATGTATAGGGTACAATGTATAGGGTATAACGTATAACGTATAACGTATAACGTAAAACGTAAAAGAAAAACGTAAAATGTAAACCGTAAAACGCATAACGTATAACGCATAACACATAACGTATAACGTGGAATGTACAATGTATAATGTATAATGTAGAATGTATATTGTAGAATGTATAATGTAGATTTTATAGGTGTATAAAATATATATTATATAATAGATAATGTATAACGCATAACGCGTAACACGTAACGCGTAACGCATAACAAATAACGTATAACGTATAACATATAACATATAATATGTAATATATAATATAAATATGTTCCTAGTTCTTGTAAATTGTAATCTAACCTTTTAGGCATCCGAATCCCGAGCTATCTTCATTCCGGATGTATATTGTCATGCTTCTCTGCATCTTCCACCTAATTTCGATGACACATGTCAACATAAGAAACATTTCGTTGTCACTGCATCGCCGTTATTAAAGTAATACTAATATTACAAACTATATTTATTGCAAAAGGACAATGTAAAACAGCACACCAAACTAGTGTCAGATTACTTAGAGTAATTGTTGATTAAGAATAATTAATGTATAAGTTGCTGATGGAAAATAAAATTTTAAATATTTTTAAATAAAAGCAACAGATTTTATAGGGTTGTTATTCATCATTAAAAAGGGAAAAAATACAGATTTCAGTGAGACAGTATTAAAAATGGTGCTATAAAGGAAAACAAAAGTTGGTATATGTAACACAAAAGCAAAGAATCGTAAAAAAATTAATTGCAATTAATTGTCATGTTCAGCTTTAAAAAGTGTCGCAATAATGTGCAAGTGTGAAAATTGTAGGTACCAGGTACCAAAAATTTGATATGTAAACAAAAGCGTAAATTTAAGCATTTCTCGAATATCTTAAAAACAAATGTTACAAAAATTTTGAATAGATATTTGAATTTGGTTACAATCCCGCAAAACTTTCCCTACTTTACCAACACTGTATCTTTTATAGTTGTTGAAATTCCATGTCATGCCCAAGTTGGACACACCGGATATGTATACTCAGTGACACAGAAATTGCAATACCAAGAAGGAATAGGAATTCCTTAATCAAAGTTGGTAGATCTGTTGGACTGACATTAAGTAATAATTGATTAACTTTTGAGATCAAGTAGTAATGTGATAATGTCACATTTGACAGTTGTTATTATGTTTTATTAGCTTTTTTGGTCTGTGTTTTTCGTACGATTTGTTGTTCTTTTTCATTGTTAATTAACATTATTTTGGATGTTGTTCTTTTGCTAACGTGTTTTGTTTGTTTGATCACGCCTAGAATGCGGCAACGAGGATATTACCGTCAATTAAGCGAATTTGACAAAGGGCGAATTATTGGTTTGCGCGAATCTGGTTTTTCATTTGGGGAAATTGCTAACCGTGTAAATCGAAATATGTCTACTGTAATGCGAGTGTGTCGTGCGTAGTTTGCACATGGCCAGAAACATCGTAAAAGAGGAACCGGGGCTTCAAGAAGAACGAATGAGCGTCAAGATCGTCGCTTACGACAACTGGCATTTAGAGTACGATTTTCCTCTACTCGGGCACTTTGTGACCAATGTTTTGGTGAAAAAGGTCGCCTTGTAATCCTTACAACAGTTTATCGCCGAATCCGCAGTTTTGAGTTAACATCAAATCGTCCGCAACTTGTGCCTCCTTTTACTGCAGAGCATTGTCAGTAACGGTTACAATGGTACAATGAACGATTTCATTGGAATCTTGAATGGTGTTGTGTTGTTTTTAGTGACGAATCTATATTTTATTTAGGAATGCACGACGGTTGTATGAAAGTCAGAAGAGGACGGGGTGAACGACAGAATCTTTGATTTACAGTTGAGAGGCACGTACACCCCACTGTGGGTGTTATGGTTTGGGGTGCGATTACTTATGGCAGCAGTTCTCCCTTGGTGTTCATTCGAGGCTATATGACATCACAACGGTATATTGCGGAAGTGGTTGGGGCGCATCTTCTGCCATACTTACAAGAGCTTGAAGATCCATTATTCCAGCAAGATGCTGCACATCCACATCTAACAAGGTTTTCCTTGAGCATCTTTGAGCAGGCCCAGATTCATCTATTCCCTTGCCTCCAAGATCTCCAGATCGTTCTACCATTGAATATGTGTGGGACATAATGGGTAGAAGGTTGCAAAATTTTCAGGGTCCTCCTTTGTCTTTGGAGGCCTTGAGACATGAGGTGCAACTTGGATGGGAGATAATACCCCAAGACGAGATAAACCACCTTATTCAATCAATGCCTCGGCATGTAAATGAACGTATAAATCAGAGAGGCCACACGACACATTATTAACAATTATTATAAAATTTTGTTTAACTAATAAAGATTTTCTTCCCAAATTTTGATCATTTATTACTATAACGTAGGTGAATATTCCTAAAAATTATCTGGAAATTCCAAACCCTTCTTGGTGTTGTAATTTCTATGTCACTGAGTATTATATATATTGTAACGAAATTAGAAACAATAATAACGCAATAGAACATCTCAGAACAAGCCAGAGGGCTCCATATAACTAAGATCGATGTAATCACAGATGACTCATTACTGTAATTGATATCTAAATAAATATAATCAATGCTACAACAATAAGTCTTGGCATTGCAATTTATTACATCATTATTATATCTAATTTTATTATTTCTTATTCCTTAATGTACTGAACTTTATCCTTTCTATATAAATAACAGATTAGTTTTCTTAAGAACCTTGTCTTGTTAGTTACTGTTATACATAAATACCAATATAAACATTTGTAGTTAGTGTACTATGAACTAAATATTTAAATAAATAAGTGTAAATAAACAATCTTAATATTAGTGAATATAAATAAAGAATAGCTAGTTTTTCGGCTACAAATTTACAAAGAATCATATTCTTTTAGAATATTTCGTTGTATAATCACAAATACATAGTGTAGTGTAAAATTTTTGATTTTTATTTAAAAGCCAATATTTGGGAAACTGTTAGTTCTAGTTTAACTCATAGAGTTTTTTATTGTAAATTTTATAAAATATAAATTTCACAATAACCATTTTTGCCTAAAACCTATTATTTTTAAAGATATTTGTTAGATACTTATATACTTTCACCGCTTGTAAAATTTTGTACAGAGATGGTACCCCTAGCAACTTTTCAGGTGTTGTTTAATACAATAATATGGAGTTACACACTAAAATTAAGCTTATTGCCCATTTTGGCTGGACTAAAAAATATGAATTTTGTTTCAGATTTTTATATTGTAGATGGACAAAATTATGGAATATTTGTTGCTATCTCAATTTCTTGAAAATAAATATGAAGTATTGCTGCAAAGTTATATTTGTATTGATTTTATTTACTTAGTTGGCTGGTGTAAACAAATATGTAAAAGTATTTTGACGATAAAAGCATTTTAATGACGTTTATTGTCACTCGTGTATTTTATCGAAAAAAGTTCCTTTATCTTTTCCGAGTGGTTGTGATAAATAGTTTTAAGTGAAATTTATAAGCAACTTTAGTGATTTTCGTTAAAATTTTTCACTTTTTAAAACAGTAAAGTAAAGTGATACAAGTTGTAACTCTGTCTAGCGAAGAGTATAAACATAAAAATATTGCAAGGCATCTTGAAATAACCCAAACTTCTGCTATAGAAATTTTAGAGATGTCGCGAAACTATAAATTACAGAAGTAGGCTGGGTCACGGAAGAAAAAGGTGTAAAAGTGCCGCTGATGGCCGTTTTTTGATTTCTATTGCTTACGAAATCGCTCATTAATATCCACGCATCTCAGAAATGACATGCTAAATGCGAGAAAAGTTAGTGTTAGTTCCAAAATAGTCAAATAATAATCCTAGATGTTGATTTAAAATCAAGTTCTACGGTTATTAAAAAACCACAGAACGCATCGATTGGAATTTGGCAGAATGCATGTTACTATTTTGTTCACAGGTGAGATTAGAATTCAATTATGGAAACCAAATAGACGAGATTTCGTCTACAGAAGAGTTGGGGAACGATATGGCGGCTGTAACCTTATACAGAACATTAGTTAGGTAGTGATGGCATAATTCTTTGGGGAGGTATGAGTTGGGAAGGATGTACCAAACTTATAGAAGTGAATGGGCGAATAATAGCTGAAATTTTTATTGAATATCTTTTACTAGTTCATCTTTTGCTATTTTTTGGCCATATTGGATATGACAGATTTTTGTTAATGCACAATAGCGCACATCCCAATGACCCTGGGATAATGAATTGTTGCCTCGATGAGGTTCAAATTGGAAGAATGAATAAGCTACCACATATCCTGGATTTAAATCCTATCGAACTTTTGTAGGATATGCTAAAACATCGCAATGTTGTTCCAGAGACAATTAAAGAGCTGAGGATTGCAGCACAAGAGGAATTCAATGAAATTCGTCAAGAGAATATTTAAACTTTAATTCACAGCTTACAAAAAGGACGCAATCGATCATTAGAACTCAAAGAGGAAATACTCTGTACTAACTCTATTCTTATTTCACCTGAAAAGTTAAAATGCGGTATCTTAGGTAACATTAGGTTTCAAGTTTTTTTTCTTAGTTTTTATAATCTTCAAAAAAATTTTTCAGGATTTCATTCTCATAAAAATTTAAAATTATTTACTTAAAATGTGTAAAATAATGTGTTCCTACTAGTACAAAGTCTTTAGGTAATTTGAATCATCATATAAAAAAAATCATCAAACTTTCAAAATATTCCACAATAAATGTATATTTAGCAGAAAATCATAGGAAATCGCTGTTAATTATATTATAGCATTAAAGTTTACGCTTGTTTTTAAAACATTTTTTGGTCAAAATCGACAGAAAAAATTCTCAAATTTTTCTCTCAACTAAGAGTCATACAGACTTTCCGTGGCAAGTTCTTGTCCGTTTCAAAGACGCCCAGGAAGTATATTATAACATCTAAAAATGCCATAGAAGTCTTGGATGAGACATCATGTAAATTATCTTTCTGTAAGTGTTTTGCATAATGAAAAGATTACAAAAAAAAGGGAATTAATTTTAATTCCAAAATTTTAGTAAGCGTATCCATAAACTATGCTTTTTATAATTTTAAAATAATGTTGTTGCCACATTAAAATAAAATTATTAATTCGCACCAACATGTCTAAGAATAGATAAAATTGTACATATAAAAATTCTTAGACACAAATAATGTAAATTAACTTGTAGCAATAGTCCTTTAGGTTAAATTGTTAAAAGGAAAGAAATCAGTAGATATGCTAAACAAATGTCAAAATCCAAGGTGGTGCATGGCTATTTTAATAAAAAGCATACCTAAAATTTGCATGAAAACTTAACAACTTTACTGACAACATCCCTAAGTAAGTTTTAATACTAATTTCTCGTTAAACGATCAGATTTATATTAATTAACGAGAGAACCACATAGTGCATCTAACTGACAAGAAAATTTAAACTCACTGGTTTAAATTCAAAATGCAATCCACCGTATTAGAGAAGCAAACTGGATAAGGATATATAAATTGCAACTACTATAAATATTTGTGTTTTCCCGATTAACCTGAATTGATGAAACATCGCAAAGTTACAGTGTAATCAGTCACAAAGTTAATTCAGTCAAAGATTCAGTGACAAGTTCATCGTTAAAATTAATTTAGAGGATCAAATTATATTTAATTTGGTACATCTGTAAACAAAGGGACAATTACTCCACTCTAAACCCAAGAAATAATTTCCAAAGAATTAATCTGTAAAACAAACACAGCAGGGGGAATTCAATAAATGTTCTACTACAATACAAAGGTTAGTTAGCAAATTATTGAAATAACCCAAATACGGGAATAACGCGAAATGCGAAATTTCAAAAGACTTTCAATTATTATTTAAGGAAATTGAATGATTTAAATCTAAATAAATAACTTGAGTTTTATTCTTAATTCCTTTATTTAAAATTCAGCTAACCAGTAGTTTGCACTTTTAGTTGGAAATGTATGTATTCCTTTAGTACTGTAATAACCTTTGTCAACAAATATTCTATTTAGTGTAAATGTATAAATTCGTTTTGTAAGGTAAAACATCGTAAACGTAAACTAACTGCTTTCATTATCATTTATTTTAAATAATCCAAATATATCTTTGATTGCTTTTAATATTTGAATGGTTTTATTTTGTTATGTAAATAACAAATTTTAACTTGAATTTAATAAATAGCCTTAAACCTACATTTTGTATTTGTTCGAGAATAATAGCAGAGCTTGATTTTAAACAATATGCAAGCCAGGTAACAAGGTAAATAACAGTACTAGTTGTATGTGTCATTTAAGTTGTACAATAGAGGCACCCCTAACGAAGTTAGTTGGCCGTTGACTCCAAATGTATAAACAAATAAATAATTAGATACCGTTCGATCAACCAAATAATTGAAGTAAGTCAATTAAAAAATCGCAACCAACAAACAATAAATTGAAGTTGATTATCTCCCCCAAAAAACCCTTATATTTATTTAGATTTTTCAAAGAATTCCTGAGATTTTCAAAGACTCCCTCAGAAATTTTTGGTAAGTGTATACAAGAATTCCTAATAGGTTAACCTCTTTGATGAGACTGCGCAGTAAGAGCAGTGGAGGCAATGACAAAAACTCACAAAAAAGCAAAGCGTGAGCGTACTTAGCTAATAGTATTTGACGAAGTAAAAATAGGATAAACAAAAAATGTGGTACAGTTGAGCTACAATGGAACGAAAAATATTCATAAATATTAAAACTGAAATAGTATAGGTGCTTTCCTTAAAGCAAAACCAAGGGTAAAGTCCAAATTGCGCTGTTAAACATTTAACAAATTGAACGTACTTCTCAACACACAATTCGAAAAGATTTAATATCAAGAAAACCTTGCCTGTTACCTCAATATTTGAAAATATTGTAGTCACCAAACAGCTAAAAATGAAAATAGGCAGCTTCGTAACTTTCGTAGAACTATAATTACAACTTTAGATAATTGTATTACATATAAATTTATGTAATTTCGTTTTTATTTTTTAATAAAACTTGTTTTATTTTGCATTTGATTAAAAATTAGTTTGTTGATAAAAGTTTGATGCAGATATGTTGATGTTTTTATTATTCTTTAATTGTATTAACGAAAAGGAAACTTCAATGAAATTTACTATGGAAAAGGAACGGAATAATGAATTACTTATTTTGACGTTTTAATCAAGAAATAAATAACGGTTTTGAAACATCTACCTTTCATAAGAACACTAATACTAATCGGTACTAAATTTCAGTCTGCCGCTTGATTTGACAACAATTACAACACAGCCGTTTTGATCTCATCATTGTTGTCGAGGCGCAGGTCACCCAGATGCATCTTCAAATGCAGGAACAAGTGGTAGTCACTGAATGCAAAATCGGGACAGTATGCGGGGTAATCAAGTTGTTCCCAGTGAAAAGATGCGATGAAATCTTAAGTTTAAGAAGTTGCACGTGGACGGACATTGGCATTCATAATGTTGTCTCCATACACTTCACTGATCTGACGATGAATGTCGACCGATTTAATGCCTTTAACACCAAAAAAACGAATCACAGCGTGTATTTCGCAGTCAGCGAGATTCTCGACCAGTAGAAGCATTTTAAATAGTGACAAACAAACGTAAATACGGTTGAATCTTTCAGTAATGGTGTCTGTAGCCTGTCAACAGATGTAGGTACACAGCGCGCAAGCGTGGAAAATCGCCACAGCGCTCCGGTGGCAGAATCTCAAAACGGTACTTACTTAAAAGCACGCTTCGTATGATAGTAGAGTTAAAATTATATATTCTAATTTAGACATTTTAACTCTGAAATTAATTTCATAAAAGAGGTCAATTATCCTCGCAATCTTATACACAACACTATCCCGAAACTTGAAAACCACAGTCAAAACAACATTATCAACACTATCTCTACACTATGATGTTACCATAAATTACTGACATATCTGAATAAATTAACAAATTAAGTGGAAAGTTTAAAATCAGGATCGTTTTTCGTTCTCAAAGTTCTTTGCGTTCAATTTTGTTGTATTTGCAAAATTCCTTGAAATTGTGGCAAATTCTATATGTGAAAGTGGAAAATGATTGGAAATAGAAGTTAAACAATACAAAAGATACACTAAGAACGGCCAATTTGAAAAATCTAAAATTGCTGAATATTGATTTTAAATTGAGTCCGAATATTCTTCGGAAAATGGTTAAAATTATATCCAGCGCGTAACAATTTCAAGACAAAATATACAATGGAATAATGAAAACTACATTTCGAAGAATTCTGTTGGTTTAAATCATATACGGATTCCTTTAATTAGAAAAGCTTTTATATTTAGAAAAATGTTTACCCTTTAATGTTTTCTGTTTAATTTTCAATTGAATTATCAAATTGATTTAACACTTTCATTGCTCTTGATAACGATATAGTTTAAGGCTGTTTTTCGTTTTATAGCAATCAAACTGTAAGAGGTAGCGTATCCATTCCAAATTTTAAAACTACACATTTTACTGACTAACAAAAATTTTATACGTGATAGACACATTTTTGTGCTATTATGTAACGTTCGATTTATACATTGAGACTGTAGATGCATGGCGTAATTTGTAATTCTATCCATATAAAAACAGGGTTATATTTCAAAAACCGTTAGATATTGCTTATTACATACGTGTTAATCTAATGTATGCTATACATAGTTGAAAAATAAGTGTTAAATATTTCAATTCTAAATGTTGAAATTGCTAATTATAATTATTAAACATACAGGGTATACTAACAGTGCGTTAAAGTTCAAAATTCCCTAATTGCTAGAGATAAAAACATTATTTAGAATAACCGTGGGGAACCAAATGGTGCGACTTTTAAATATATTTTGAACTATACAACGTGTCCCATAATTCAATTACGAATTAAATTTTTATTTTTGAAATAGATTGCCCCATTTTTTCCGATTGGAATTTAGCTCATTTTAACTAGTCTGCCAATATAAGATTTGTTAATATATACATACATATAAGGTAATTCAAAAGGTATAACCATTTATTTCAACAAATGAAATTTGATATCTTTTTACCACAAATTTTGCCACATGCCTAAGTTTGTAGTATACAATAATTTATTAAAAATGTAACTGATGTATAGGGTAGGTCAAAACTCGAAATGCTAATTTGTTCCTTCAAGTTATAAAGCGTTCCTTATACCTAAATTTATTAATTTTTTAATTAAACGTATGACATATTTAAGGAATCTACACAAGGGTAGCAGCGATAAATTTCACGAATTTTAATTTTCAAAAATGATTTCACAATTGTTTTTCAAAATGTTCACCCTTAAACTCTAATAAATTAAATTTTAATTTTGTACTATAGTTTTTCCAAATATTTATCCTTAAGCTCTACACATTTATGCATTGGATGAAATCAATTGTCAAAACAAAAATTTCACTCTTCTTGAGTTACCTTA
The DNA here is from genome assembly GCA_024586415.1 of Phrixothrix hirtus. Lineage (NCBI taxonomy): Eukaryota > Metazoa > Arthropoda > Insecta > Coleoptera > Phengodidae > Phrixothrix > Phrixothrix hirtus. The sequence continues at coordinate 12,276 of JAHWXV010461790.1, forward strand.
GAAATGAGGATTTTAAAACTATCTGCAGCCTCTTCTGGGGTTGAGAATCAAACACCGTGCATTTTAACCTTTAATTTAGAAAATAGAAAGATCACATGGTATCATATCAGGACTGTATGTTGTATGTTCCATTAATTTGACTTCAGAGTTCTCCAAAAATTGCCTTGATTAAAGCGCTGTATGGCTTGAAGTATTGTCGTGGTGCATGGTAATCTCATTTCTAGGACTCCATAAACAAGACTTTTAAAAAATATGTGAGAAACATATTGCTACAACAACCGTGCGTTGATTTTCAAGCATTACAGTTTCAATTGGTCCAGATTTGGAGAAGAAATGCGTTATCATCTTTTTCTCCACACTTCGAGATTTATTAACTTTAAGAGAATTAAGATTACTAGAAAACGCCCATTGGACTGATTGCCGATTTGATTCAGGTTTCAATGCATATACCAAATTTTATCACCCGTGATGCTGTAAACTACTATAGATCTACCCCGTTGTATTTCTTCTGAATTGTTTTGTACCATTCGATACGCTACAGCTTTTGCGTATCTACTAAAGGCATCCAACATCAAGAGATTTTTCTTATACCTAAATGATCATGTAAGTTATTGCAGTCATGCCAATACCCAATGCCACACGCAGCACAAATCCATTCAATATTCAGTTTAGGAGTTAACAAACTTTTAAGGTGTAACAAGTCATGGCTCCAAAATGTTCCCTCGTTAAATTCATTTACACTGGACAACGAAGTTTCTTCATTTTTCATTGTGCCATACTCACTGTCAGCACCTTAGATGGGTGTGTTCTCATCTTGAAGGGAATATTTTTTTTGTAATGCTCGTTTTCCTCCGCTAATTTTGCACGGAGTATTCTTTCAGTTTTTGTTAACCTCTTTTAAATTTATTACATTGAATTGGCAAGAATATTGGCAACACTGACGCGCTTGAAAGATTGATAGAAATGTAGTTTCAAACTTCCTCTGTAAAAAATGGATCGATTTACTCTTGAACAACACTGGAAAATTTTGAAGGGTGATTTCTAAAATGAGTGCTGTGTTGCAGAAACTGGGAAAGTTGAGAAAAATTTTTGGTCGGATGAAGGCCCGCCAGTAGCTGGTATAAATAAATTCATAAAGAAACTTTGTGAAAGTGGGGTGCTTGTTGGCAACAAACGTATTCACGTGCTCGTTCAGTACGCACAGCTGAAATAATTTCGGCTGTTGTCCAAAGTGTGTGTGAAAATCCAAGAATCTCAACTCGTCACAGAGTACAAGAAATGGACATCATTCGCACTTCTCTGAGGAAAGTATTGCATAAAGAACTTACAAGATGCAACTCACTCGAGAGTTGAAGCATAATGACCATCTGCTTCGTTGTCGCTTCTCTGTGTCGACTTTAAATGAGTTCGAAAATGACATCGATTTTCGTCGCAAAATTATCTTTTCAGACGAAGCTCATTTCTTTCTTGGCGATTATGTTAATAGATAAAACTGTAGGATTTGGGATTCAGAAAATCCATACGTAGTTGTAGAAGAGTCAGTGCATCCTAAAACAGTGATTCTTCGATGTCAGTTTTGGTATATGACATCATTGGTACTTCTTTCAAAATGAAGATGGTAACAGCGTTACGGTAAATAGGGTGCGCCACAGTGGCATACTAACTGAGTTTTTGTGGCCGTTATTAGACGATTTCGACTTGAATGAGCTTTGCTTCTAGCAGCGTAGCGCAACGTGCCACACTAGCCGTGAAGCAATCAATTTTTTACGCACTAAGTTAAGATATCGTGTTATTAGCGGTTTTAGCGAAGTTCATTGGCGTCGTTGGACTACCTTTCATTGTTGTTATTCCTACGAATCACAAATAATTGAGGAAAATATCCACCGAGCTATTCGTGAAATAGAGCCACAACCAATCGGCAATATACTGCAAAATTGGGTTAAGAAGATGGTGTACTGCCAAGCCAATCGCGACAGCCATTTAATTGGTTGTTTTCCATAAATAATCGGAAGGTATATCTCTAGAATAAAGTAACAATCATTTAAAAATATTCAACTGTCTAGTTTAATAGCAATTCCACAAAGAAACTAACCGATGACCCATGCTTTAAAATTGACACCCTCTACAAAGTTTTTCCTTAATTAATATAAATTTTATTTATTATTTTGTATAAATTGTTTTACAAATTTAAATGTTTGGTTTTGTTTTTTTATCTCAAACTCTGAGATTTTTTTGAAAAATAAAAACACCAAAAATATTTAAATAATTTAATAAGTGTTGCCGGCAATTTTGCATAAACACGGGTTCAAAAATAACAAAGATATAAGAATTTTCTTATTTTACTACCGCATAACAGCTTTAATAGTTCATGCGCTTCTTATTCAATTACTAAGATAACATAAAGCATTTGACGATGTTTTAGGTTGTTCGGTTTTTGCAAAGGATTTTTTCCGTACTAATAAGTAATTAAAATATTGAATTTGAAGGTCAATATTCACACACTGGTTATCTTTAATATTAACGGCTATAAAATTACCTACAAAATGTATATCGAAATGTAATTATAAAGTTGATATATAATATGTTTAGCTTACTTTGGGTCATTATCAAATAGGATTTATTTGGTTTAAGACTAAAGATTACTAGAAGGGTAAAAAGCTTAGTGAACGTGCATTTGAAAATCTATGAAAATATTAATTAATTGCCAAATAATTAGCTAAAATGATTAGCCACAGTATTCGAAAATTTAAAATAACTTGAACGTCAGTGATGATACGTCTGTTATATCCATCATAATTTTTCGAATAGTTTTTAAATAATTATTTGGCAGTTAATATATATTTTAAATATATTTTTAAATGCAGTTTAATTAAGCTTGTTAGCTTTCTAATAATTCTTAGCTTTAAACCAAAAACATCCAAAAATAACTTTATAATTATCTTGTGGGCAAGATTATATTCACTTTTATGGCTATTAATTATTAATTATCTTTTATTTTAACTACATGTTTGATTTAAAAATAGTTACTTAGAGTTTCCTAGAATTATGAACTTATAGACATTCTTTACATGTTTTCGTGAGAAAAAGATATTGTTTATAACACTATTTCAGGACATCCCATAGTGTTATATTTGAGCAATCATTTAAATAGGCGTTACAGATTTTTAAGCTTATAAAACATCCATAATTGCCATACACAGTATATCAATAGTAATGTTCAGGAATTCATTTGATTTCAATGTGAATTGTTAATTCCTTTATTGATACTGCTGTACCTACATATGTATGTACAATATGAAATAATACAATCGAAATTGGTTAGAATGAGAAGTTTCGGCAACATTAATAATTGGTTTGTTTACAATAGATAGGTATTATTTTTAAATCAATTTTTTTCAATAGTGTTGACGTTTTTTGTTAATTCCTTATACATCATAATAGAGCAAAAAATATTAATACCTAATTTGAGAAGCGAAATTTGTTTTTACAGAGATCATGAATACGATACCATAAATAAAAAAATTGAAGTATGTATGTATATTAAAAATGTTATTTTTAAACTTAATTGCTTCGACGTTAATTGTAAGACGCACTTTTTTCAAATGTTGTGGACTTTAAAATTCCGAGGCGTCTTAAATTAGTAGGTATTGAACGTAAAATTAGTCACAATTATGAAAAGTTAATAATATTGACAACAGTTTTTTTAATGACTAGCAAAGAGAGTAACTTATGACTTGCGTCTTGCATAATACACATGAAAAAGTTTGTGCCTGTTATACATATGTTAAGATCAGATAGAGATGGTTCAAACTTCAAGGGTGTCTTTGTCGTTGCCATGGTAATGCTTACAGCCTGCTTCAAGATTTGTTTAGATGACTGTACGTGTGTAAACATACATATCTATTCTTTAAATGCAATAGTCTACAATTACGTACAGAAAACCCATAAATGTGAATACATTTAAAATTGAACAATTTTTATTAGGGAGGGTGATAAATAATGCTGTTACGGAAAAATATTTGTTTTTGAAACTGATATAACTAAAATGCGCTACGATAATAATACATCTGTAGTTTGGTATTTAGGGTCGCACCGCTCCTGGAGTGCAGTGTGAATATGTTATTATTTCTCCAGATGCGGTACGCGCCCCTACGTACGCAAAATTTTGGCAGGTGCCAATGTGATGTATACAAGTACATACGTTCATGCTGCGTGTCGTGTTTGTTGACATCGATTTGTTCGTTTTAACAATAGAAAATTAAAGCACGAACTACAAAAATTTACCGCGTATAAATAATTCTAATTAGGAAAGAGGTACGGATCGCGATCACCTTTAATATAGTCAATTTTTCACGATGAATTGGAACATTATGATATTGACAAAATTGTGATCACATCACTAGAAGCAAGCAAACGAATCCGCGACCAGACAGGCAACATACTAGTCTGCTGTCAGTGGCTCATTCAGTATAGTCGGCCGGATCTCATCCAACGAAAGCGAAGGGAGAGCGAACGAACGATCCAGGCTAAAAGTATATTCGAGAACGGCGGGGCCGCGCAAACGTACGCTGTTCTGACGCTACTCTGTGTTTATTAAGAGGTATACAGTGGTATACTAAAATAGTTACTGCGGGACAGTAGGCCTGCGCACGATTTAAAATCGCATGACTGGAATGGCAACTAATGTATCGATCAAATATACAAAATATTATTTATTACATAATATACAAATATTAACTAATTCCGTCTGACAGTTTACACTTCCACTGTTAATTCACAAATCTTTATGAATTTAGCGTTAATAATTTAAACTAATCTTTTTGGATTTTATTAGATAAGTATGGCAAATAAACTTTATACTTTGACCCATTTGCATCAATTTGAGTTTGTAGTATATTCAACTGACATTGTTAATATATTTATTAGTAAATGTTTTATTCATATACAGTATGTGAGTTATATTTAGTACGTATAATTTCTTCCTGTTTGTTCTACATAATGACAAGACATTTAAATTTTATTAATTCCTAAATTTAATATTAACTAGCTTCCATAATCTCATTTTTCTGACAATTAATATAATCGAGTCGTTCATAACATTATTCAATCGAAAAACTAGTTTTAGATACTTTTACTTTCATAACAAATTGTAAGGTATTTTCCAGGTCGAGATATTCATTAGCATTCAATACGACTTACCGAAGAAGCGCAAGTTCTTAAATTTAAAAATCTTGTAGAATACATTGTTTGAATTAAAATCAAATTATGTAAATGCGTTTCAAAAAAGATAGTAACCAAAAGTTAACTAAAAGAAAACCAATTTTACTGCAGTTCGGTATCTTAGCAACAGCGGTGCTTATTGAAATATTATTCCTTTGATTACTGCCTATTTAGAAACAAATTATAGACCAAGGCTTATGTAATGATCAAGAAATGTTGCTTCAAAATTTAAAACGAACACGTATCAACAACTCATTTCGTATTCACAGTTAAAGAAAAATATGATAGACGTTCATCTTTCCTATATGTATAATTTATAAACAAAAATAGTAATAATATATCAACGACACTGGAATGGAACAGCTTAAAACAACACATTAAGTATAGATACATTATAACACATCTATAACAAATTCAAATGAAACAATTGTTAAGACATTAAAGCAAAACGCTATTCCTATAGATGCTTTTTAAGATTTTGAAAAAGCAGGGCCTGATACAGGCCAATCATAACTACAACTGCGTGTTAATAAAAATATAGACGTTTATTTTGAAGACTCTATACTGTGTTTGTATAGGATTCCCGTTTTATTGTATTCTATGATAGCATTTCATAAAATAAGTTAAGTTCATGCGCAAATGTTTGTGGAGGTCACTACCCCGAAAAACTACATTGTCCATTAATAGGTTAGTGAGCAAAGTAGGTTGCCAGTTCACAAAAATAAATCTTATCCCGGAAATCTACATTCTCTAATATCTTCAGAAAACATTGACAGAATCAACTATTTCATTATAAAACATCAACGGCTACCTATACAGGCGAGCTCTTCTCACACTACTATTCACCGAATTCTAACGGATCATTTGAAAGTGGGAAAGGTTATGGCTCGTTCATCAGCATTAAACAAGTCGAAATACTTGCTATGGATGAAACTTGAATATTACATTTTAATTCTAAAATGCTAATTTAAAAATGAAAACATTTCAATTCTCCCCCACTAATGAAACTTAAATAACCACCAACAAACAACAAGATTATTTAGTTATCTTGGAATAAAGCAAGTTGGTAAATTGGCGAACATATGCAATCTGTTCTGTGATAACGTGCCTTAGTTGAGCAATAAATTTCATTTCAATCTTAGTGGTAAAAACTTCATTTTACATTGGAACACAACATTTTTTACTGATTTCCTTTAGAAAACGTTCAGGTCTTGCTTCCCGCAATTTTTAGTTATTTTAAATTTTAAGGACTCTCTCCAACAAAAATTAGGAAATGGTATTTAACAATATTGTGAAATCACCCCTAAATAATTTTGTATAATAATTGGAAGATTATTTAGAAAAAGTAAATAAATTTCCTAAATCATGCATGTGAGTACGTATACTTATGGGCACTGCTCATTGAAATATTATTACTTTTCATTACTGCCTATCTAAAAACAAATTATAGACCAAGGCGTGTGCGTGTGCATATGTTTGCGGGTGCTTGTATGCATAAGAGCATGGGTGCGTATGGGTGCCTGGGCGCTCGTGAGCATGCGTGCGCATGCATTGGCGTGCGTGCGCGTACATATGCGTTCGCGTACATTCGCGTGCGTGGACATGCATATACGTGTGTGTGTATGAGTGTGCGTGGATGCTCCTCCTTGTGTGTGCGTGTCCGTGCGCTTGTGTGTGCGCTTGTATGTTTGTGTATGCGTTTAAGCTTGTAGGTGTATTAGTGTGTACGTATGCGTGTGTGGTGTGGGCATGCGCACGCGTGTTTGCGAGTACGTTTGTGTATATATATATATATATATATATATATATATATATATATAT
>JAHWXV010461797.1:0-12471 GCA_024586415.1 Phrixothrix hirtus
TATATATATATATATATATATATATATATATATATATATATATTCCTTCCGAATAGCACTATGCTGTTGTTTTTGCATTGTACGAGGGATGGCCAATAAATTCGCGGAATGGGGGAAGGAGGGTAAAAAAGTACATTGTGTTAGTTTTGCTTTCCAATATATTCTCCCTTGATATTAATACAATTTTCAGATCTTTCGATCAACCTATTTATACTGTTATAAAACAATGTTATATCTTTTCTATCAAAATAAACCGAAATTGCAACTCGATCGTCGATCGTAAATTTCTTCACATGAAACTCCCTTTTAGGGCTGGAGAACAAATGGGCTGTAGGTTGAGTGGTTTAACATTTGAAAACCACAATCTTGAACTGCAGCCATCGTAACATGACTCCGATGCATTGGCGCGTTGTCGTGCAAAAGCAGCAAATCTTTTGCTAATTTCCCTCCTCTCTACAATTTTAAGCATCTCTTAGCTGCTTCAACAGATTAGCATAGTAGGTCCTCGTTATTGAAATACCTTTACCTTTGTAATCATAGAGCAGGATACCCTCCGCATCCCAAAAAACACTTGCCCTTAATTTTCCAGCCGATTGTGACTTTTTGAACTTTCGGAGGTTGTGTCCCCTTTTTGTACCACTGAATAGATTCCTGCTTAGATTCAGGCTCAAGATGATGAACTCAAGTTTCATCCCCTGTAATAATTCGGCTCACAATTTCATCTTTGTCGTCTCGGCAGAGGTTTAAATGCTCGCTTGCACACTCAACACGATGCTGTTTTTGCAGGGGTGTAAGCATTCTCGGAACCCATCTTGCACTAATATTTGACATGCCAAGATGGGAATGGAGAATATTTAAAATGGTTGTAGGAGATTGTCTAATCATTACTGTAAGTTATTCCTTCCTTAAATGAGCATCTTCATATGCAAGTTTTTCGAATTTTTCCACCTGGTCGGGGGTCGTCTTCAATAGACTCTCTGCCTTGTTTAAAAAGGTCATTCCACTTCCAAATCATGGTTTTACTAGGGCAGGCGTTCCCGTAAACCGACGATCTCTCATTTAAAATGGTTTGGGGTGGTTTTTTGTGTTTTGTTAGAAATTCGATTTTTGCCGTTATCGACATTTTTATCTACCTTTGGTTGCTTGATCAATAATAACTCTGAGGTTAATAAAACAATTACAATGAAACTCTCCTGGTACACTAGTAAGTCGTCGTAAATAGATTCATGCGGGAGTAATCCCCTCTCCCGCTATACCCTCCAAATTGCGACCTTATTGACCTCCCCTCGTAAGTATATAAAAGAAGTGCATGATTTATCTTTAAATAATTTATTTGAAATGGAAAGTTATATGTTACCTAAATACCGTTCTATCTGTTAACGTAAATTAACAGTATTAGCACCAAAATAGCTTAACTCTAATGTTAAAGTTATTTAACATATCATGAATTAATATTTCTAAATAACTAAAAACGCAAATAACGTGACTGTGTAAGTAGATTTGGTTAAAGAGGCATTCCGTTAGTTTTATTATACACTGTGTCCAAGATAAGAACGAACAGAACGGTAATATTGGAAATGGTAAAAGATAGAAAGATGGTTAATTGAGACAAAAGTTGATTAATTACACAATTGTAATTCTGAAGTTTACAAACTAATGATATTTTATAGTTATGGATGCACTTGAAAAAAATTTTTTTGGAATTTCGATAATCTTTTTTTTGCACTTTTTATAAGGAATATTGGAACACAAAGGGAAACTTGTCATTGCTAATTTTAGTGTTATATCAGATTTTGTGCAACGTTTACTTTTTGAGAAATTGTCACCAATTTCGTTTTTTTATAAAACATATTTTCACAGCATTTTCGAATAGAGCTCTTTATTGAAAATTGATTGATATACCCCAATGAATATGAGTTTTTAAGTCGTATTCGAAAACTATAACTTCGATCGGGTTCTTTTTAAATAATAATGATTTCTTAATGACGAAACGCCAACAAAAGTTTAAATTAACGTTATCTAATACAACACTAAAAGTGACATTGGCAAGGTGTTGTTCATTTTGCAATATCTCTTATAAAACGTTTTTCAATAAGAACGTCTGACGATTAAAATTGAATAAAAAGGGTTATACGAGGGATTTTGCTTAAATTTCGGCATATCGCAACAATGCAGTTCACAGGACAATTGACATACAAAATTCGCAAAGTTTAACATTTCCACTGTCAAATAACTGTGACAGAAAGGGTGTATATAGAGCCGTTCTATGTTCTACTACAGAATATCTGGAGTAAACAAAACTCGGAAAAAACGTGCATTTAAATTCTGAACGTTTTCCAGTAATGATTTTATTTTATTTTCGATTGAAAAAGGAAAAAGAAGTGTATCGCTGACCTAAACACAACAACAAGAATAATGGTTTTTCGGTGGTATTCAGAAGTTAAATTCTGTCTTAGTAACCTTACTCATGAAACTTGTGAAGGTCAACCAACGATATCGAAAACAACATAAGGCATTAATGCGGTACGATAAATCATAAATATAGATCGTTATGTAACTTATAGAAAAATTCAATCATCCTTAGGCATCGACATGGAACAAATGAATCAAATTTTACATGAACACTTAAGTGCAAAATATTATGTTCCCAATGGATTGCCCATAATCTGACCGAGACTTAAAAACAGACTCACATCAAATGGTTTCGAGAAACACTTAAATAGTTCAATTCGGATACACCAAATTTGATATACGATATTATCACTGGTGATGAACCACAAACGAAACAATAGCCGACTGCTTGAGTGTTTTAAAATGAAGCAAAGTCAACTAAAGTTGTTCGTGCTCGCAGTGTATTCGAACTAATAATCGCTTCTTTTGTATCAAAAATTGATTATGTGGCTATTATACTTTTAGAAGACCGTAAAACTGTAAATGGTGTTTACCACATGTTTCGTCAAAAATGCGAATAAAAAGCGATTTAAGTGCTACTGGCTTGCTACGTTTTCAAAACCCAATCGTTGTGTGCGTGGTCAACAATTTTTAATGTTAGACGACGTATTTTAACCATTCAAGAATGGAATTTTGGGTATGCCGACTTCTAAAAGGAAAGAATGTTATGCCAATTGGCATGAAAAATTTGATAGGATGTAAAAGGAAATATTGTGTGTTCCTGTTCTTCTATCCCTAAAATAAAGCAGTGGCCCTCGTATGTGAGGTACGGCGAAAATCTATATTGCTCATTGAAATACATTCAATGCCATTACTTTTTACAAACAAGATTTTTCGAATGACCTCCGTAGCTTCGTTTTCGGGAAGCGATTTGAAAGACCCAATCTGCAATGACTTTTTACCATAAATTGTGCTGGATTTTGTCAATGGTTCCAATGCCATTGTTCTTCAGGTCGTTAGTTGTTGCTGACTTATTGCATAAACTAAAGATTTGACATAGCTCCACAAGAAAAGACGTTAAATCACATGACCTTGGTGGCCAATTGATTTCACCTTTGCTCAAAATAGCGCGACCTGGACGACTTTTTCTCAATAATTCCGTTATGTAAGCTGTTATGTGGCACGTTCCGTCATCTTGCTGGAACCACATCTTGTCTATGTCGACAACATTCAATTTCTACCAAAAAATTGGTTATCGTCTCTCGATACCACTCGCCTTTAAGATTCACCGTATTTTCTCTAGCATCTCGCAAGAAGTGCGGCCCAATGACGCTGAGCGACTAAAATTCACACCAGACAGTGAGTTTCTTTGAAAGCAAGGAAATCTCCCATAACTGTTGTGGATTGGTATCGTCCTACATTCACCAATTTTGATTGGAACTGAGGATGATTTTTAACCTAAATTGAAATCCGTTTCCAATTACCCTAGGATGCAGTCAAAGAGCGGCTGGCGAGTACCGTGGCCTCGTGGCTGTAGCTGTAGCTCTTGAGTCAATGCTTTTGTATGGATAAACACCCAAAGGTTTCTACATAATTGGCCAAGTTGAAGTCGCAGAAATGCCAACTTCTTGTAAATTCCGAAAAACTGAGAAATTTCTGCAACATTAGCAAAATTCTTGATTGATCGACGTTGACGTAACACACAGGTACCGGTTGATCAGAAACTGAACCAGTTTTCTGGCTTTTTGCACTCTCAGCAGAACGGATATGTCGACCATAAGTTCCACGAAGCCTGCCGAACGCTTGGCGAACAGAGGCCGAATGGTGATAATAAATTTTCATAATTTTAACGCCTTGATGAATCATATACCTTTCTATGATTCAATGGCAGCTATGACAGAGCACAAGCGTCATAGAATGACAGTGATGCAACTCAAACATAACCACACTCAACTGTCAAAGTTCAGGCATGCCAGTTGAAAAACCCTCTGACAGGTCCAGAAATATGTACAACATTCATTTTACTCAAATATTTCCCAAAATATAAACGGCGTCTGAAATTTGTAAACCCGTAATTAGACAACTTTTGCTCAATTAAACCTAGTTTCTATTCCTTATTGTCTCTAAGATTCTCATGCTATCCGTTATTATATGGGATTCAGTGTCTAAAGCTAGAAGACAATTTTATAATGACACTCAAAGATTTTCAAACACCTGACCATGTAGATATTGCACTTCTTAGATTGCTAATATAATAAACGTTATTTATAATTTCTAAACCTAGCTATTATTAGTGTTATCTTTATGATGTTATAACACCTAACGAACCAATTAAGAGTCACCTTTTTACTTTCCTTATATCTCTTATTTTCTGATGAAGACATATTAATTATTACCGAAGCTAATTCTGCATAAAACTCATAATTTTGTACGTAGTAAGTTGTGATAAAACATTGAACACATCAATTTTACTTTTTAAAGAGGTACTTGAAATGGTAGAAATGTATTTTTCGATCGTTTATGTTTTTGAGCTATGACTTTGCATCAACTTTTTTAAATGACAATCTCGATTTTTTGCGGCTTTTAACAAACAGCTTTACTACTACAATCATGTTATAAAATATTTGATATATTACATAAACGTTTTTTGTGTTAAATCTTGTATGCGCGTCCAATATTCTTGCAACATTTGTTATTTATTTGAAAACACCCGGTATATATATACACGAGTAAATTAAGAGTAAAACATAATTTGTGAATTGCCAGTATTATTTTTATGTCAAAATTACAAACGGAAATTTTTAAATTTTGCAAATCCAGTTTTAAAAACATTTATTAGTATTCAAAAATCCCAGTTCACGCTTTGAAAAACATAGGGGTTTTTTCTTAAAAAAATACGCGATTAACTTTCGCGTGAGAATGTTTATTCATCTAAAAATAAATGTTAACCAACGATCCCCTTCACCCTGCAATTTCAAGGAGAAAACTTTCTTTAACAACGAGTAAAGTCTCGAGCGTTGCGAAAAGAGGTCGCATTCTTCAGATTAAGTTTTAAGGCAATAATTGACGAGATAACCTTTCTGGTTATTTCCGGGAAGCCGAATTATTGGAAACTAGGTCTACGATTGCTAAAAGCAAATTATGCTTGGGGTCTATGTCGATTACCTGTCCAATTCCTAAGTGAAGATTAGGGCCCGACAAGATAGTACAAGGTACGATAGGAAGTCGAAACCATAGGCCGTAATGTTACTTTGAAGTGCAGACCACGGGGATTTCGAGGAAGTGACATTATTCGATCTTTCAATTCACTGAATTCCTCCGGAAAATCCGACAACCAACCCCCTGTTTGTGTTCACGTAATAACGTTCGCTGGAAAAACTTACTCAATCCAGTAACGGATAGACAATTTTATTCATGTTTGTGTCACATTTAATTAATTAACAAAAATATATTTAATTAAAGTATTTAAATTAATTTGAGGCCACGACTAGACGGGCACCGTTCTTGTATCATTAATTAAGAGTAAATTTAGGAATTTAGTAAGAGGTCCCCTATTTTGCACATTTTTTAAGTTTTAGGTAAATGAATGTTTAAATATTCTTTGATTGTCTGTAATATGTTATTTTTCAATTATTATAAGTGAATTATTTAGTGCAGACGTGTTTATTACTTTACCATTATAAACCTCCACGGGCGCGGTAACTATAATTTTCTTACAGAGAAACGTTAGACATAAGTAAATAATGCATTTTTGAATTGTGCGTCTAACTCGAACTGCATTTGAAGTACCTATTCAGTGTCTTACGCTAAGTTATTAACTAGTAAATATGCCATGGTAAAATTATAACCTTTCGGTTTGAAATAAGATTTTTTACCGTCTCATTTCTGTAAAAGCTAACCGTTAAGATATTTAGGTAAAGTGGCACCCAACAATTACGACCTTTTCCCGATTTTTGACATTTACGAATCGTTCCTGAATTTTAACTTAAATAATCTCATAGAAATCGTAGAACCCGCCTGACTCCACTGTGGCAGCCGGAGCTGCTAGCTAATTCAACCTTTTGGGGCGCAAAGCGCGTTCCATTCCGTTATAACATTTACAAAGTTTAAAAACTCAAGGCATTTATTGTCAATAAAAGTTTTACCAAAATTTGGAAATCCACGCAAATAAGGATAGTGTATAGTATTAAATTTTTTATGCTTGAAAATGTCATGTATCTGACAAACAAAACAGTTTTGATTTAAAACCATTAATAACGTTACACATACTAAATTTAATGTAAGGTGTAACTTCAATTGTTAGTTACCAGCTACTGGTGTTCATTATAGTAAAAATTGTAGGAAGTATCAGAATTGTGTAATAATTAAATACTATGCAACAAGTTATTTCTTAGATTAGAAGTTAATAATTTCTGATATCTACGTTAATATATTTTACACATATACTAGTGTTTTTAAATGAAAGTAAAAATTGCAGGGTTAAGAGGAAAAAAACGAATATAAATTCTGACGACTGATTACAGCGGCGTTAGATTACATTAGACTATACAAGGAAAAGCTAACATACGAATTAGAACAATAAAAGATCAGCTTCTAGGATTTTATTAATTTGAAGAAAATTTTACTGCTGAAAATTTGACTTTCTATGGTTTGAATTATGACTTGCTCTAGTAGTTCTCTTTTCAAACAATGATAACAGCGGTTTGCTTCATTAAAACATTTCGTTTCGATAAGGTGGAACACCTCCTCATTCTGAGGTATTAGTCAGTCAATTTCTTGTTGTTACGTGGCCTGTTAAATGGACAGGACAACGAAGGCCAATTGAATGGTCAGTCCAGTTGCCTCACCGAACACCATTAGATATTTCTTTGGCGAAAACGCATTAATAAGTTAAACACTCTATTGTGATTTAAGCATAGAAATTAGATAGAAATGCGAAACATCATCCCAAAAATTATCGAATCTGTCGCTCAAAGCGTCTATGTTCGACTTGGTTAATGCCAAAATATCAATAAGTACACAATTTACGTTATATTTTATTATTAATAAATGATTTAGTTTACCTTTTTCTTTTAAATCAAATAAGCATGTTCTTCTAAAAAATTGTTATGTAAGATATTAAATATTTTATGTCATTAAAGCAGCAAAGGCAATTAAAAAAATTTAGTGACGTACTTTATTACCACTATGTACAATTTCTATGTGATATCGCAAAACAAAGGGCAAGTAGTTTATTTTCGTAGGAATTAATTGCAATATATTTTGGAAATGTTAAAACTAAAACGTAAATTTAAATTAAAATTACTTGAAACCTAACCTTTACTGACAAATGAAATAGGATTCAGAACTGGCTTTGTAGATTGTTTTTTGATTATATAGTGTAGAATAGAGTTCGGCTAGTTTCGGGATATTATGTTATCATCAACACCATAGAGAGCAACTTTAATTAATTTCAAACTAGGAACTTATTGATAAAACAACAAACTAGAATTAAAAAGTGTGTATAAATAAAATAATCTGAAACAACAAGTCAAAATAAATATTAAACGATTTAAATTGTCTAAAAACCATATCAAATCATCAGCTCATGCAGATGAGATAAATAATGAGACAATATTGATACGAGAAATAACACAGCAGTTACATAGAAAGGTATGAATATAAATTCAATTCAATGATACCATACAGTTGGTTAACATTTATTTAAAGTATTTGAATTTAATTATGTTACTTGAAATATGGAAAGTTAAATTATTGCATTCCACTACAACATAAACCCCGCTTCTTCCAATTTTATGTTAAACCTCTAATTTACAAACTAATTTCGTCCCTTCCATGAATTAATTGCTTTGTTGTAAATCGATTTATAACTGGAAAACTGATGGCAAGGCAATGGAACATTTTCGATACATTTAACCTACGAAACTACAAAACTCTTATCATCATTGTAAGTTAATAATACTGGAATGAAAGATATAAAGTATTGCAAATGCTTTATCGGTAAATGTGACATTAAAAAATTTCATTCAAGAAGTAGGCGCTAAAGCAAATATTAAATTACCAAGGCTGTACAATGCAAATGCAAAAATATTTAAGGATGTATTAGCTTATTTAAAAATTGCGAATATCTTCCCTATATCATCAATAATAAATAAAGATTGTGCATTACGGTTGCAAATTTAACTAGATGACAGTAATATGATCAATGCCTCAATTATTTAATCTAAACATCAACATAATAAACCTGTCTAGTTTGACTGTTTTAAAGTATTACAGAACTCAAGATATATAATATGTATCTACTATTAATAGAATAACCGTCAAGTGGTTGTTTATTTATCTACAAAGGCAGTCCAGCTTAGAATAAAACAAATATGTTTTGAATTCAGTAGGATGTGTCAATTTCAAAATAAGACATTGTAATTTCCACACAAGCGGGTATATAACTTAAGTAAGGCTTTAAGTGCAACACGCCGCCTAGTAAAAGGTACAGTCGCAGGTCTTTAGCAAATACAGGTGATAAAAAAGTTAAACATAAACTCCTGAAGTGAAACCAATGGAAACCATTAGTCGGTGAAGTTACATAATTGAAAGGGATCATTTGTGGTAGGTATTTGCCTTTAATCGATTGTAAAGAATATCAATTGTTCTTTAAAATGTAATGTAGTAGATTTAAATCAAAACCCTAAATCTGTGGAGATTTCGTCGCAATTGACATTAACTGAGAAAGGTTTGAAATCGTAGAAACATCTGTTAAATATATCTGCTTAGTACTGTATGTATATACAATCTACATATTTAAAATCTGCAAGTTGTCAGCTCTCGCTGTTTGTTTAGAAATATTGGATAAATCAAGCGATATCTAGTACCATGCACGTTAATGATTGATATAATTTTAGTTAAACTAGGATTCATTAAAATAATTCAGAAATCCATCTTATAAAAGAAAGAATAAAACTAAATTAAAAATCTATTTGAATACACCTCGTATTCTTATTTTTGAAATATTTCCTAGTAATTTTAGTTAAAACTTTATTAGTATTACGTCAGAAATTTTAGAAAATGGTGGCAATTCATATAAAATCACGATTCAATAACTAACAAGGTTAAAGCTGTGTGTTACAAAGTATAAAGTTATGTACACAAGAAATTAACGGGAATTATATAATTTAAAGCTTAAGAAATAATTAATTGGGTTACAATTCAACATGTATAAAGATATTTTTCTCGGCGCCTTACTGACGCGGTATGACCTAATCAGGGGGGAGTACAAACAAGCCCGTGAGAAAAATCTGAGGTGCGAGGACAACTGGAATGATACAGACACTCTTGTTTTAAGTGGTGTAAAGTATTTAGTGCTTGTTCGGGTGTGTCTTATTTATTTTTAGGAAAGTAATATGGGCCTTTATTAAAGTTGCAAAGCACCTGCCTGGCTTCCGACCTGTAGGCAGTAAATCCAAGTTATTTTGGCATAATCCGTTTACTATAAAAACGGCCAACTTCTGCTATGTATCATACTACCAATGTGGATTATCTATCCTAAAAATTAAGAGGTAGAAGCGCTTCCCGAGTCCAGAGCGTTTTTCCATCTGTAAGTGTCCTATATATTCTTTTGTTCTTTCCTCGCTTACTCAGAACCTGGCAAAGAAGCGATACCTTACAGCTGTACGCATCTAGAAACCTGCATGCCATCACCAACTGACCGAATTTTGTTTGTGTAAAATAACGTAAAGCTAGCTAAAGGACGTTGCCGTCCATTATACACAAATATTAAGGAAATAAATGAATTACGGACTTAAAATACCTGTAGCAGCGTTGAACCAAAATTAGTTCATTGAAACATTTTACGTTTGCAATTTCATTTATTAAGACTAACTACTTATATCACATTTACTATTGCACTTTAATTTGTTAGTTCTATAATTACCATTGGCTCAATAACCTGGGTACCCATTTTAAATATATGTTGCTTATGCATTTTCTTTTAGATATTGTAAGTGCCATTAGGGAAATCTACAGTTTATTTATTATTTTTCACCGTCAATTAATCTCTTCTAGTTGTAATAACAAGCTGGATTTTGTAAATAAATCGTTCCGGGCCTAGATTTCGTTAGGCACTGTTCTTTGTTCTTAGAATGTAAGTCCTATTTAATTTCTTAAATAATTATTGAATTTGTGTATATGTGTATGTTTTTGTGCGAACTAAAATTATATAAAGGTGTTCTTGTTCTCAATTTTGGTTATTTCACCAACGTAAAACCCTATTTGCAATTGTACAACAAGTTAGATAGCAATTTAATAATTTTCAAGAACGAAAGTCATAAAGCATTTATTTCTAAGTAAATATAACATTTCCTAAAAACCTAAAGTTTAGTTAGTTAATTAAATAATATACAGGGTGGTCAGTTCTGAAAACCTGCTCGTAGCTATTTCATTTAAAGCACATTACGTCCTAAGTTTTTGCAAGTAACGTTAATAATATTTAAAGCTTTCGTTAGCATTTTTCATTGATTTCTATATACAGAGCGATCATAAATAAGTGAGCATTTTTAGCATTAGAGTATTCCTTTTTAGTTTTAATCCAGTATCTGCAGTAACACTAGGGTGTCTGTATCAACTTTTAAGGTAGGTCACTGGCATCGTGATTTACAGGGTGTTTCGCAAACATCGCCTGATTGCAGTTTGACTTGAGAACAGTGGCGCCCACCTTTTACCGATTTTTTCTTGGTTCTACAGTGTTTATCTGCGAAAGTATCGACGAACCACGCCTTGCTCCATTGTAGCTTTGCCGGCCGTGGTTAAACACTCGTGATTTCTGCCACATGCGTTATTGGTAATTTAGCCTGTGACAAAGTTCTGTGGTGAAATTATAGTTTTCTTTAAAGTAATCTATATTAAATTCGAATTTGTTCACTAATTTCTGTAATTCGTAATTTTTTTGTCTTGTTCTAAAACCTCCGAATGCAATTTTTCTATTTCCAGTTGTTGCATCTTCCTTTTGCATTCCTTTATTCTTCTCATAGTTTGCTAAATATGTGTTTCAACTGGTGTTTATACATTAACAGTTTTCTTTTAAAATTATGAAAAATTAATTAAGCAGAAAAAATTATCATTACTAATCGGTACTTTTATACTTTAGCAAGTATGGCATTTTGCAAAGTACCTTTATATCATAAATATATTATCATTATCTGATATAAAATGTTGTGAGCATATCCTAGCATTAGTAATTTTAAAATTAGTTTAGTCATCCCTTTTTCACCAAAGTTTTTGTCTATTAGCACTCAATTGCCCATAGTGTTTGCGATTATCGAATAGTGAAGGAATTTTATAGAAACTTAATTTATCCCTCACCCAATTACTTCTACAATTGACAACTACGCAAAAATTTATGAAAATTAAATGGTAAACTTTATAAAATCAATAAACCAATTACAACTTAAATTGAGGTTAAGAACGTTTATCTTCCAAGGTTCGAGAGGATTGTGACATTATGTGCACAACCTTGATAGGTATTTATATTCACCATTTTTTCAGATTTATGTTGAACTAATTACGAATGAACTTTTTTTATAATCATATTTTTGTGGAGTTTTTTGAGATATCTCGTACTTCATAGCGTTTACCAATTATAAACAAAATCATTTTAATTTAAAGGTAGTATTTCATATCTTACATGTTTATGAATCCTAACGATTAAATGAAATTGATATAAAATTCTGAAATTTTGAGTTACGCAAAAAATAATAACCTTCAAAAGACCACTCTATTTTAAACACTTGTAGATAATTTAGAAATCTTTTAAATAGAAAATTAGATATGTGTTAATAATATATACACCATGTAGAACAGTTTATGATAGAAATTAATTCAAATTAATTTACCATTTTTGAAATCGCTGTGAACTACGTTTGACAATTTCTACATTGTATAACTGCGCGCCATTTTTATTGGTAACGCAGGGTTAAAGTTATTATATATATATATATATATATATATATATATATATATATATACAGGGTGTCCCAAAAGTCTGGATACACCTAAATAACTCAGAAAGTATAAGTTTTACAGAAAAAT
>JAHWXV010461798.1:0-22145 GCA_024586415.1 Phrixothrix hirtus
TCATTTCAATATTACAGTATAATACTATTTAAAATACATTATTACTCTAAACTGTTCTAATCTTATCAACTAAAGCTACAATAACAATTGGTATTAATAATCACATCATAAAACTGTCACTTACTTACAATTCTAAAAAGCGCTAGCAATAGATGTTTGCTCTATGATTAAAATTTAAAATAGGCGAAATAGTATTATCACATTCTTTCAGTCTCCTTTCAAATCGTATTGTGTCCAATAATACTGTTTGCCAGTTTCACTTTCGTGCTTCTCGATCACAAACGATCATACTACCATATAACGCACTTGATTTTTGCTTTCGTTAATTATTACCACTATCATTATTATCTTGCTCCCTTTTAATTATTCTCTCTTCTGTATTTTCCTCTATTTCTTGACTACTTGCTTCAGAATTTATAATACCACTTCCGTCATTAGGGAAAAACGGATTAAGTTGATGAGTAAATTCTTTTAAATCGGCGCTGCATAATTGTTGTATCAAACATCTGTCACATACTTCTCCTTTTAGAAATTCGTTACAAATGTTTATACCTTTAGTATAGTTTTTCACTAAATTACTACAAAACTCGGCATTAAACCTCCAAAACCTATAACCCGCTTCATGCTCAGCATAAAATACTAATGCTTGAAATTTTTATTGTAATCGTTCAATGGATGTGCGTTTATCCACAACTTTTGTCCAATGTTTCGCCGCGTAACACATCCACATTGTTATTGAATAATTTAAACACTATATAATAGTATTGTAGTTTCCTATATTTATATTTACATCCCCACTGCAACTTTTCTAATACTTATTACGTAGAAGCTTTAACAACGTCAAAATCAGCAGTAATATTTTCAGGAATGTAATGCAACATCTCCAAGAATAACAATATTCCCTCACCTTGTACATCTCTACATTGTTTTATAATGGTCATAACGTTCACTTTAGGATCACCTGGTAAATCTACAATACTTTTTAATAGGTTATCATAAAACTATTTAAAACCTTGACTAGTAATTGCAGTTTATCTTCGTTCTATTACAAATGACAAACATTGTAATTCTATGAACGACTTTCGCCTTAGTAAATCTGATTACCATCATTATCTTCAACGACTATAACTTTTGAACGACCTATTTGATTTAAAAAAACTGTCGTCGAAGCAGTTTTAATCGGTGATCACATATCCTCACTATAACTTTCGAAATACTGAATTATGACATTCATATTGTCCACTATCATTCTCCAATCACTATCTATTAACTTTAATTAATACTAACATGTTTAGTCTTTGATTTATTTAAAAAGGATAAATTCTCACACAATAATGGAAAACGATCAATTTTCTTTTCGACCCTCTCACTATTATGTTGAAACGTTTTCACTTTAGCGTTCTGAATAATATCAAAGAGACTTCCCATATTGACGAAAAGTAAGACTTACTTGTTAACAAACCACAACCATATGCCAGATGTAAGCCCTTATATATCTGTACGATAATATGAGTCACATATGATGAGTAGTGGGAACAGTGAACTTTAACTTACACTGATTAGGGTTCAGTCAAGGTAAGCACAAGGTCATTGATCGGGCCGTGACTAAATTGGAAAGGTCATTGACTTGACCTGGAACCAATTGTGGAGGTCATCGCCATAGCCTTCACCCAACGGTGGGGGTCATTGACCTAACCTTGACCCAATCGTGTAGGAGGGGTCATTGACCTAACCTTTGCCCAATTGTGGAGTAGTGTCGTTGATCCGGCCTTGACCCAATCGTGAAGGTCATTTACCTGGCCTCGACCCAATTGTGAAGGTCATTGGTCTGACCTTGGCCCAATTGAGGAGATCATTGACCTGACCTTGACCCGATTGTGGAGGAGTAGGGTCATTGGCCTGACCTTGACCCAATTGTGGAGGAGGAGACTCATTGACCTGACCTTGACCAAATTTTGGAGGAAGGCCATTGACCTGACCTCGCACAATTGTGGATCCAGAACCCCCTTCGCCTACTACTATCGGCAAAGAGTATATTACAGTTTTGTGTCTGGACACATGCAGGCTTAATATTCACATTATAATCAACAAATATAAACGTAAGCTTGAGAAATAAAATATTTATTTAAAAACAATATACCTAAAATAATATATATTATTGTATCCGCTTCCAAAGTTGCATATTTTCATTTCTTTGAACTTGTTTGAGACCAACAGAGGGGTGCTATAGAGAGATTGTTCTTTTAAATTTACCGTGAGCTGAACGCTTATATCTACTTCGGAGATACCAAAAGGTTTATAAAAACAATATTAGGAATGGTTAGCTTAGTTTACATAATTTTCAAGTATTTTTAAATATATCTTCTAGAAATTCGTATTTTACGTGTTCTGTTTAGCTCGCTAAATATTGCAATGCTAAAATTGACATCATTTCTTTAAATATTTTCTTTATATTGTTGTACATGTGTACGATATTTTTTAATAAGCTACGATATCAATTTATTTAGGGTTTTGCATTTATTTTAAATTTCATTTTTGTAGTAATATTTGCTAGTCAATAATAAAAATGAATAGCACTGAAAGGGTTAGTAAACATAGATACCTTAAGAACATTAATATTGTATTTCTAAATCGTAAATATAATCGTAGAGAAGTAATGCCGATAAAGATTTTATTTTAATTTATTAAAGCTTGACTAGTTTCGTGATAATGTAGAGATCACATCATCAAAAGCTAGAATTGTATACATAGTTAATTAAATAAATAAATTAGAATTAAAACTATATGGTTCTATTAATGTTCAATATAAGTATATAAATACAAATATAATAGATTTTTTAATTCTAACTTGTTAGCTACTTAATTTTGCAGATATAGCTTCTGATGACATGTTATTTATGCCATTACAAAACTAGACAAGTTTTAATAAATAGTTTTTTAATTTATCAATCTAAAGCAAATGAAGATGTATTATTTATATAGCTAGAATTTTTACATCTAATATACCATCCGGCTTCTATATAGGATTACCGGCATAAAACAAGCTGATAATAATGCCATTTATTAGAATTTTATATTTAATATGTCGATTGTTAAGAGGTGGCATTGATGCTAGGGGTTGTTTCGACGACAGCTACGCTATATCTAAGCGACTCTGTTTCCCGGCATAGATTCGATGTCGTTTCCTTATAGAACTGATGTGCGGTGACGGTATGGTTTCTATACCAAATTCCCGTTTCATTTCTGGATGGTGTCGATGTCGATAAACTATATATTTTCGACATATCCTGTGCTACCAGAGTAGGAATTTGTCTCCTAATCAAATATTATTTTTGTAGAAAGTGCTTGAAACTCTTTTATGTGGCGGGATTACTAATCCAGTTGATTTTCCATAGGAATCTTCAGGTTATATGATGTCAAAGGCAGATGGGTCATTGTAATTAGTGGTCGATTACCATTCACTTAGTAAAGTCACTGTAGCGGATTCTTATCCGATATCCTGTTTACATTCGTTTAGTTACATAGTTTA
The DNA here is from genome assembly GCA_024586415.1 of Phrixothrix hirtus. NCBI lineage: Eukaryota > Metazoa > Arthropoda > Insecta > Coleoptera > Phengodidae > Phrixothrix > Phrixothrix hirtus. Next base: position 3,530 of record JAHWXV010461798.1, read on the forward strand.
TGGACACAAGATATTTTCCAAACTGGCCATATAGAAAGCCTAGTACCAGATTCTGACTGAATAAGCACCCATTTCAAAAACTACTATTGTTACTGCCTTAGGTGTTTACCAATATAAAAGACTTAGTTTTCGTTTAACTAATGCACCATAAAGCTGGTCTAGATTGATTAATTCCGTTTTTTCAAACTTTATATTCAGGGGATACATTGGTAGCATCTAATAACCATAACAAATATCTTAAGCACTTGCATCAAGTTTTTGAGAGACTAAATAATTTTGGTTTATTATTAAACGTTTAAGAAAGTTTTATCGGGTGCTACTACGTTAGATTACTTGGTTTATAATATAAATGAATATGGTGTTTCCCATTTCAAAAAGAAAATACACACAAAAGCAATTAAGAAATTTTGTTCGTTTTGTTTGCCTTCATCACAAATGTGTTCCAAAATGTGTTGAATCATTAACATCTTGGTAAAGTAACCAATAAACTATTTTATTTCGATGATAATCTCATTAATCAATTTACTTTAGTTAAAAATATATTTTTGCGCCAATAATTATTAGTCCATCCCAAACTTAATACACACTTTAGCATAATGACTGACGAAGGAAAGTAAATTACCATTGGAGTCCTTCAACAAGATCTCAATGGTTTTCAAGAAGTCTTTGTTTTTTGTCCATTTCAGAATTGTTAGCCATAAATTTCACTATCAGAAAATTCTGATCTTATCTAACTGGTCAAGGATTTATAACCTTCACAGATCATCAGCCACTTACACGCGCTCTTGCCATTACTAGAGATAATTACTTACCACGGGATTGGCGTAATCCTGAACATAAATTTTCTACAAATATTCCATATATCACGGGTAGCAAAAATATTCTTGCGGACTGCTTAACACGTGCTTCTCAAGTTTTCCATGTACCAGGAGCTACTAACTATTACAATATGGCACTTGCTCAGCATGACCACCAAGACCTTATAGAATTACGACAAAATACTGTCATCAACTTTATTCAAGTTCAAGTTCGAGTATAGCCTAACGTTCTCTTATGGGTCGACAATGTTACTCAAGTTTCAAGACCATCCGTTCCCAAGAAATTTTGTTGCGAATACTACCAGAAATTGCATTCTATTGCTTATTCTGGATAGGAGGACACGAAATTTAATTGAAAGAATATTGGTTTAGACTAATATGCATCTGATATAAAATCTTGGATTCAATTAGGTCATTCCTGTTAAGCTAACAAAATCGTCAGACCTATAAAACCTCCAATTCAATCAATCTAAGAACCTGATCACACCTAATCACATTTCAAAAGACATTTTGATCTTACCTATTTACCATCACATGAGGGTCATAAATATATATTGTCAATAATTGATAGGTCTTGACGCTGGACAAAAGCTGAACCTCTCAAACAAGCAGATGCCGAAACAATTATAGATGCTTTAATTAACAGTTGTGTTTCACGTTATGGTGTTCCCATATATTTTGTTACTGACCATGGTATAATTTTTTTTATCAATAACAAGGACGTTGTTTCTTTCATCAATTGGCTGAACTTATCCTAAATTAACAGTTCAACAACCACAATATCCAGGTTTAGTAGAACGTTTGAGTTGAACACTAAAACAAGTAAATAGCTGTTCTGATATTACTGACTAGTACAACAGATTCCCTTGGAATGTTCTCGTTCTTCGTTCTCGAATTAATTCTGTCGTCAATGTTTCTTCCGCAAAAATTTTATATGGCATAATCTCCACTTACCGTTTGATTCGTTTAATCAAGTGGATTAGGATAGCAATCTTAATGTCCTGAACTTCGCTAGACAACTGAGAAACCGTATCAACAACGCAAAATGCTACTTTATAAAAACCTATACTACTCAATATTAATTTATTCATAAAGACCTATTTCAACTATAATATGTGTTTGTTAGAAATAACTTCCAGGGCATTAGATTAAAACCGTCATACTTAGGGCCATTTAAAGCTTTAAATAGATATAATACTTTGCTCTGCAGGATAATGGTTTTGATGGTAAAGTCAACATTGAATGACCTAAACTGGCCTATTTTTTGCAACCGTAATTTTGTCATTTCAAGATCACGGTCTCACCTTTACATGTAAATATTTATTTCTATTTCGTTCATATTTGTTTAGGTGCGCTCTGTACATACCTGTATATGTTTTGTTTTATGATAAAGATGTGTAGGATTTTTAATAATAAATAATTAAAATTCGTTTTTGTGGATATTTAGATATACAAGGCCTATCCAGAACGTCGAGTACGCTTTGTTGTAAAAAAAAACTCAGTACAAGAAAAAAAATTTATTATATACACTTGAAAGCGGCACCGAAATACTACTTTTCAACGTAGTCACCATACAAATTTAGGCACTTATCATACCTGTAAACAAGTTTCGAAATTCCATTGTCATAAAATTCTGCCGCCTGAGAATTCAACCAATTAGTCACGCCCACCCTCAGTTCCTCATTGTTATCAAAGCGCTGCGTTGCGAGCCACGTCTTCATCTTTGGAAAGAGGTTGAAGTCGCCGGGTGCAAGGTCCGGGCAGTATGGCGGATGAAGGAAAACCTCCCACTGAAAATCTTCGAGGACTTGTCGGGTGCGATTTTCCGTGCGTGGTCGGGCGTTATCGTGAAAAATCAAAGTTTTTGAATCCAACTTTCCTCTACGCTTGTTCTGAATCGCTCCTCTTAAATTTTGCAAAGCTTGGCAATACCTGTCAGAGTTTATTGTTGTTCCACGTTCAAGGAAATCAATAGGAAGCCCGCCTTTCCTGTCTCAAAAAACGGTTGCCATAATTTTCCTTGCAGATAAAGTTTGCATGCATTTTCTTGGCCTCTTTTGGGGAATTTGTGTGCCTCCACTTCATAGATTGCAATTTGGTTTTGCAGTTCACATGTACAACCGACGTCCCGTCTCCCGTTACGATTCGATCCAGCAGTGAGTGCCACCTTTGTTGAAAGAGTCCAGAAATGCTAGTGATGCTGTCATTCACTGATCCTTGTTATTTTCTGTTAGGAGTTTTGGGAACAATTTCATGCAATAAATTGCGTGAAATTTGTGAAAAACTGAGTTAAAGCTCTGTTGTTGTGAATCGGCTGTTTTCTCTAACCTTTTCATCAACTTTTGCATAATTTCATCAGTCACAATGCTTGGTCATCCACTTCGCTTTCTATCTTGTACATTAGTTCAGCCATTTTTAAACCTAATGCACCATGGACGCACTCCACCTTCCATGATAACGGTGTTCCCGCATATATTACACAGTTGCTGATAAATTTCAATAGGTTTACATTTTTTCGCTAACATAAACCTTATTACAGATCCCACCTCATAACTCGCGGGATTTTCTATTGCGGCGCACATTTCAAACTGTTACTGTGAATTGACGGGGAACGACACAAACCTCGCGCTAATATGGCTGGATGCTGACAGAGCCACGGAATGGGCAGACACAAAGATAGGCGCACTATGCACGCTAAAAGCGGATATAGACGAAACCGTAATCGACTTTCTGGATAGCCCTCGTATTTACCTTAATGAATAATTCTTTCTGTTATGTTAGTATTTAAAAACAACGGCTACTTCTAATTAATTTGAATAGTTTAGGGGATTCCTTTCATATAATTTATTTATCCACTAAGTATCGTTATCTGACGGTAAGGTTTGGAAATATAAAAATTCGTTTTGAAACTTTAAATTCAATAGAATAAAATTCCTTACCTTTCACTATTTTGTTAAGTTTTGGGTGTGGATCGCCTTGAACGAACACTTGTTACTTCTCTTTACTAACGTTTATACATACAATGTGACAAATTCGAACTTCTTATTTCTATATTTAAAAAAGGCCTTGTTCATATTCGATACAACGATAAGCACTAATTAATCCTTCTTTATTTGTTAATTAGTTTGTTTTGGTCTGCTCTTTTTAGCTTGACTGTTAGGATCTTATTCTTCTGGCCCTAACTAATACAATGGGCTATGCTGGCTTCTGAAGATAACCATATTATAAGATGGTGACCTTTTTGTCATATGCTGTGCTGAAGAATGGATTTCTTAAGGTCGTAAAAATTTTAATTTGTTAATTACTAATTGCTTATATAATGGTACAGCTTCGTCTTAGAGTATAGACGAATTCATCATCATAATTTGCTAGATAATTTCTGAATATTTTACGCTCCGATAATGAACTACATTCCTTAATGCCTACTGTACAGGCGTAATTTATATCTTCGAGTCATGACCTGTCTAACATGTGCTAGTCCTGATAAGTTTCAAAGAATGAAAGTTCTGCGATAAATTTGTTTGTGTTCAAAATATAAAGTTTTCCTATAAATTCATGTAATGTATACGAAATACTTGTTAGCTTTAATTCTTAATGTACTTATTCTGTAAAATAATTGCGTCGACTTTTCTTTGCCGTTCAAAAAAAATACATTTTTATTTCAATGATAATCTATAGCTTCTCAATCATTGCAAAATATAAGATTACAACGACAATTTATCTAAACAGTTATTTTAGATTATTTTTAATTTACGGGGTATACAGAATGCATACATGTAATATAAATATATTTCTCTAGGGAAAGAATATTAAATACTAATTATTTTTTTAAGTACTCAATAATAATATCTAGTCTGCAAACGAACAGATTTACTTTAGATGATTTTTTTGATATCTTTATTGCGTGTACTGTTTAACTCGCACTTGCGAATATTTATTTTCTTGTCAATTTTTATAAATTGACTAACTATTTACCGACACTCTTATTCTTAATTTTCATTAAGTAATTAATTGTAACTATCCATATTTAGTATTGTTTTAGCCTTGTTGATTAACGAACGTATTGTTCATTGTACTTTTACTTACGTAACCATTTTATTTAAATTAAAGAAACGTAATATCGTATACTGTAGATACGAGGTCTCAACAAAAAATTCTAGGTTAGCTTTGATCTATAAAAAGCATTTCATTAATCTTTTTGCTTGTTAAACGTGTCCTTAATCAGGATATAAAGTACTATTAATACTTATAACTTGTTTTGTACATAATGAAGTTATGCTATATGTTTGCATGATTTTATTGAGGGTTTGAATAAATTCCCATTTATTTGTTTAGATTGACTAGCTCTAATTTCTCAAATCCATCCTTTTTCTACTTCAAATGTATTTAGGATTTCTTAGGTGTACTGTTCTGGATGCTGAACAAGGACTGCAGATAATCTTATTTTAGGTGTATATCTTAGGTGTTTAGGTGTTACCTGTTGCCGTTGATGTAAACGATTAGCGCCCTACCCTTACTGTACTTTTCTTACATTTATTTTAGAAAAGCGTCGACTTAATTCGAACCAATAGACTTTAGCTGAGAAGTATATATCTTATTATCATTTTTTTCACCGCCATAGGCTAAACCATGCCCCCCGCCTACTCTACCACTTTGCTTCTTAGCTAGTTAACGTGGCAAAATGTTATAGTTTTAGTCTGATTAAACAGTTCCTCTGTTATGCAAGATTAAGGTTGTGCGCTTTTCAACCAGCCTCTTATTATAGGCTTAATGTTGTCTCATGTATTGTTTAATAAGTTTTCAAAAAAGGTCTGATCGTCTTTTGCAGCTGGAAATCAAGATGTTGATTTACAACTTTTCCAATCACTCACCTTTTATTTTTTTTGTTTCATTTCTTCGCTATGAGGGACGATGATGTTACGTATTCTCATGACATGATAAACTTGTTATTTTGTTTTGCTATAATAACCGCTATTATTGATTTATAGTAATAAATTGCAATTAATCCTGTGAAATCGCTACAACCCATTCAATTACATAATTAAACATTTATAATACAAAATCGTGTATTATTTACAGTACATGCGTATGTCATTAGGATTCTTTTGTCAGTAGCGTTCAATATATAACTTCTTTCATTTAGAATGCCGGTTGTGTTTGTTAAATAAACAGTTATGTAATATTAATATTTTCAAAAACTGGATACCGACGGGCTATTTACATATTAAAGGTATTTTTAGCGTTATCATTTTAAACAAACATCAATATCGTCTTTTATAAACTAAACATTAATATAAGGAACGATTTTTAAGTAAGAGCTGTTTTACATTTGCCACCAATAGACGCCGTGGAAGTAGACGGCGCTAGTGCAGCCTGTTTATTTATATTATCGGTCAACTACTGCAAACTGTAGTTTAACCTTATTCGTGTTAGTTGCTCTGAATATTTTGATTGAACTAAATACTAAAATGCTAAAGCCCGCCAGTTGTGATGTACCATCAGTAATTTGTTATTTATAGGCGAAAAACGAAACTGATTCTGAAATCTATAGAGAAATCTGCGATGTTTATGGACTCATTATTATGCGCGAAGGTAAAGTTCGAAAATTGTATCGTCTGTTTTGTGAAGATAGAATGAATGTTCACGACGAAGAGCGTAGTGGTCACTCGACTGTGATTATACATGGATTGACTGAAAATGTGAATTAAATAATACGTGAAAACAGAAGGTTTACTGTTTCTCAACTATCGATTGAATTTCCTTTTGTTTCGTGATTGGTAATTTACGAAAATTTAACTGAAGAACTAGGTTATAGAAGGATGTATGCCAGATAGGTACCAAAAATGTTAACAGAAGCATACAAAGAATAATGTGTTACTGCAGCTTAACACGTTTGAGGCACTATGAAAATGAAGGTGATAATCTATTAAACCAGATTGAGACCGGTGATAGAACATTGATATCGATGCAACGTCGGCATTCGTCATCCCCGAAGCCCAAAGTGTTTAAGCAATGGCCATCAGAGAGAAAGTTTTAAGGTTGCGGTTTTTTCAGACAACAAATGGATATTACTGATTAAATTTCTCTAACGTGGAAGAACCTGTCATGTTGATACGTACTGTGAAAAATATAAAAAGAAAGTGATAACAATTTCGATAGCAACGCGCGGATATGAGGGCACCAACTAAAAGTAAAGGATTCGTCTGTGGTATTGACATTATATTTAAGCGTCACTGTCTTATCGGCAGCAATTTTAGCTATAAATTGACGCTAACTTTAAATTATAATATTTTTTGGGTAAATGTAAAATTTTTGAAAAAGTTGTTTTCGAAACGTCTAAGGTCAAATAAAAATTTAACATACATTAGTTAAAAAACATATTTTATTATGAGTTTTGGCTGTGATGGCTTCCATAAATATAAATTTAAAATGAATTTAAAGAATGAGGTGGATCGTGAAGAGTAGCGATTTTTTGACCAAGCCAATTTTTCGAAAAGTGTAAGATTAATACATGTATCGAATGGAATAGACCTTACTAAATGTTGTAGTGTTTTTGAAAGATAAAGGTGAATACTTTTTGATGAATCTATAACAACGGGGACCTGTGTTATACAGCAAAACAAAAATGTTCTCCTTGATACCCCAAGTAAGACGTTTTTTTGTTAATTTTGAAACTGAGACTTTAAAAATTGTAAGCTCATGTGGCATGTGCTTTTTTAAATCCGAGTATTACTGAAGACAAGAGCACTCCTTGGTTTATCCTTTATACGATCAAGTTTATTCTTTAACCTTGAAATTTTTAATTGAAGAGAATTATTCGCTTTATTGTCTTTTACATCCGGAAAAATCAATGCTGCCGGATAGCTCGATACCACCTTCCTTCTTTTCATTGGAACACTATTATTGGAACACGATCTTCTTTTGTATCCTAATTTAACCCTGGCACTTTGACCATCACTAGGCGACTGAAGAATATCATTATTACCACTACAATGAATTTTGGAGGATAATGGATCTCTGGGAATTTTATAAGAAAACGTTTGAAAAATACTTTCACTTTAATGAAGAATTCAGTTGTAAAGTGGGGTTATCGGAACAACCGTTAAAAATTGTTGGCACAACACTAAGATTCCTTTGTAAGAAATTGCACAAGGTATTCATAAAGTAATTTAAAGAAAAATGGTTCTGAGAAATTCGACTATCCGAATTTATGGAAATTAATGAGTAAGTGTTTAAAATATAGACCTAACCCATACATCATGTTGGATCGAGTTTTTTGAATATTAAAAAAAAAATTATTAAAATTTCTACCTACTCACTTTTAGAATTAGGCACTGTACATTTTCGCACGTTCAGCTTCATGGTATCCTCATCAATTTTTCAGTAAACACTCTTGAAATTTATAGAAAGGCGGCTCGTAGCACAAGATTAATTTGTAATATGGCGTTGTTATTGAAGCCGCTGACTGGAGCAAGTTTTCGCGCTAATTACAGATTTCAGTTCACAGCGCTGCCCTTCGGGGGTTTTGAACTAATATCGTCGATTCTGCTTTTGCCTATCTAATTGAAACATCTCCGTTACTTTATTTATACTGTGAAACAGGATTTTGTTTCTCCACGATAGCGCACGACCGCACACGGCTGAAAAGGGCGATTTCATTAGGAAATTTTACAACAACCGCCATACTTTCCAGATATTGCGCCAAGTGATTATTATCTTTTTCTCCATTTAAAACAATGGGTTATATGGTAAAGGTTTAAGAAATTACAAAACTGAGTAATTAATTGATCTAAGTTACTGACGGGAGAATTATTCAATACCGGTATAATGAAGCAAGTAGAACAATATCAAAAACGCGTTGCTGTGAATGGCGACTATGTAGAAAAACAATAAATATGGTAGGTATATTTTGTTATAATTTAATATTTTCTACTTCGCCTACTTTAATTTTTATTTCACAACAGATCTTACTTGAAGAACGTGTCTCGTACACCGTTTTCAAAAATTTGTTGTATGTCATTTTGAAATGTACTAAATATTGGACCAGAATTTCATCTAATTTAAAATATACATCTTTGTACTCAAGAAAGTTAGTTTGGAAATTCTGTATACGAACAAATTTAAAATACATTAGAAGCATCTTTATAAATCTGTGTATATAGTACAGTGATTACATCATAATGAATTAAGTTCACAATTAGATTCTTAAAATATGCCCAAGACTTAAGTGTTAAAAGTTTTAAGCCATTACAAAAATGCATAGAGGATTAAATTTACAATTAGTCGTCGAGAAGCTTAGCAAAAGCTTTGTCTACATCATATTAAAATTATAAAAGAGACCTAGGTTTTAAAAATCTATGGCACTCAGCTTTTAATTCCATCTATATCGATAATAAATGGCTATTATAAATGAATAGATACATTTTATTTGGAAAAATAAATATGAATATTGTACGAACCTTATCTTATTAATCCCGTTTAGTAGAATCAACTTAGAAAATCTTTCAATATCGTCAAACATTTAGCTCGTTCAAACTTTAATGTTTATTTACATACCTATAATTCAATTTTTGTCTAATTTATTCATTAGTTCCAAATACGCTGATCGTTTTAATATTATATTGAATACTTTATTAAATACATTACAATTGAAATTCTAAATTAATATTAATTATTATCCACATTCATAATATTAAATTATAGGTGCTAATGTTTATATTAATCACACTTTAACGACCCGTTCTAGTCTACAATTGCAACTTTCAATACTTTTGTAGTAAGTTGTAGTGTTCTTAGAAAAGAAAATTATTCTATTGTACTAAAGCATAGAATTTTTAATGGAAAATCGTCAGGCAGTTCACAACTCCATAAAAATTCCCATTACAGTAAAATACAGCTGAGATGTATCTACATAATATACTTTCAAAATCAGATCTAGATATAAGATGGTATTATTGTATCTAGATACTTTTCAATCTAAAGTTGAAGTCACACTGAGTATGCAGTACGAGTTCTTATGGAGTACCTGCAGAGTTATCAAACGTTACCTAGTGTTACGTTCGAGTAGCATTGGAACGAATAGCAGGAGTGGTTAAAAATAAGAAGCTTAAAATTGGATTACGATTTAAACAGAATAGGTCGTTGTTATATTGATAGATGTTTACAAGTTTTATTAGTTTGTTTGGAAAATTTAGAATTATTAAATTTTAGTAAAATACTTTCTACTTAGTTTTAAATTTTAACAATCAGAGTTGATTCGCAAAAAACGAAAGCAAAACGTGAAAAACTGCACATTGTTGTTTATTTTGAATGGACTAATCTATGTAACGATTTTACAATTTCTAGTACGTTTACAATCATCTTTGACAAATAATCATTAATCGCCAAACGTTCTAACTAGGCAGACATATGTTGCAACAGAATTTCGAAAACTCCCACAAAAATAGCATTGCCTTATCTCTACTATATTGAAAACTGAATGTGAATTCGTCTATAGATACTACCCATCACTATTCACGGTATAACTTCACAAACAACAACGAATTAAAATCGATTTCACCTCACATCGTTCTTTAGAAACTGTACATTAGGCAAGTCAGTAACGAAATGCCCATACGAGCTTTTGCTCGTATTTAAATAGAACTTAAATAGGAGTTTTGGTACTTTATTTTCAATTAAAATTACTTACTCAAATTTATACCTGTTTAGATGATAAATATAAAACCATTCAGATCATCATAATAAGCTACTTTTTAATCTCAAGGGTTTTTCACTATCCCGCAAACATGCACTTATCCCGCATAGATTAAGTAATTATGAATTGATTTAAATAAATCCATTTTAAAATAATTCTGTGTACTAAATATATCTTTTAAATATTGAAAGTTATTTAAAAAAATGTATTAATTAATATTGTACGAACTTTAGTTGTAACATTACTAACAACCAAAATCTCAGGCTGGTCTAATTGCATATTTTGGTTTTCTGGTTCATTTAGATCATCTTGGTATTGAATACAAATGCTATGTAAAACTTCACACGTTACTGTTGTACTTAAGTTAGATTGACGTCTTCTATAAGTCCTTTTGATAAACAAAGAAACCTCCTGTATAGTATAGTATAAGCTCTTAAAAGACTAACAAGTAAATAAGTAGTGATTATCATAACATAATGAGTCAAATGTAAATCAGCTTTTGTTAAATTTTTGCAATCGTAGGTAAAAGGGATATTGACATAACTGTTTACTATATCTTTTTCACCTTTCTTGTATAGCGAAATATTATAATTTGTGTTCATTTTAGCTTACAAGGAAGAAAGCTAAATCGAAAACATTTATTCATGGCTTAAGATAATGGAGAGCTAATCATGTTCGAAACTTCTGTGATGATGACCATAGGTATATAATCAGATCTTGTAGCATATTTTCCGATCATTTTGTTTACAACATTCTTAATTTCTTTGCTATCTATTGGAAAAAAGAAGAAACTTGATCTTGTTGATGTTTAAGATAGAGGATTGTCTAAATATTTGTTTTGTGAGAAACTTTCGCTCATATTAAAATATGAAGAATTAAATATTTCAATTATTCCTTTAGCCTTAGGTATTCTGTTTTTGGAAGATGAATTGTTGCGAGGGTAGCAAAGATTATTTCTGCAAACTAATAAAACAAAATGTTGTAGTCAAAAATTATTTTCATTATTGTTTTTCAAAATATTCGCCCGTAAACTCAGTGCGTTTAGACATTCGATAAAACCAGTTATCATAGCATAAATTCCGCTCTTCTTGAGTCACTTCGCATATAAGGTTTTGAAGCTCTCCACTGCACCTTCTGGGCTTGCAAGTCGTACACCACACATTTTATCCTTTAGTCTGGGAAATAAAAAGAAATCTGAAGGTGCTAGGTCTGGACTGTATGGCGGATGATCTAGTAATTTTAATTCGGAAGCTTTCAAAAATTCGTTTATTTGACGTGCAATGCGACTTGAAGCATTGTCGTAGCGAAGGACAATCTCCGATCTAGACTGCCGTAAACGAGCCTTTTAAATAACTTCTGGCAGACATACTGTCATGTACCATTCTGCGGTAACCATACGTTCATTTTCAAGCAAGGATGTTGTGATAGGTTCTCATTTTGGAAAGAAACTAGCTACCATTTTCTTTCCAACACTTCGAGATTTCTTCACTTTGACTGGATTAGGTTCTGTTGGAAACGCCCATTTGTAACGTGTACCTGAAAGTGGCTCAGAAATCACCTTACTGTTGATTATAATTTATTCTTTTTCGCTTAAAAGGCAATTTTGTACAGTACAATTTAGTTTCACGTTAAAATGATTTAATTTTTCCGAACACTTTATTTAGTACTTTACGTTAGCACCCGGTATGTCCATGTATATTTATATTACTTTTTTAAATTAGGTTAGTTTAATGACGTAAAACGCTATGAGAATTGTTTTCGTCACACTTTATAGTTAATCTAAAATTAACTCGTTAGTACAAGTAGATAAACGGACATGTGATAACCTGTAGTTTAATGTTAGTAAACAAAACATTCAGGGTCAGGGTTAGACAATGACCTATATCGTGCCTGTAAAGAGTGATAACTATTTATCGCTGTAGGCAAGTTTTGTACTGATTATTCAACGGAAATTTCAGAACATTCATTAACGTCTTTTCGCTTTGTGTTATTAAATACTCATTTCCAATTACAGATTCAAAATCATCGTCCGTTAATCTACGTTCTGAAATAGTTTAAGAATTTTTATGTTAATACATAAACCCGTAATTAATTATTTTTGTGTAATAAGGCGGTTAATTAATTAAAGATTTTATTTATTAATTTTATTGTATCTTTGCATAATTAACTTGTTTTTCTAGTCTTTTTTCCGCATTATTTATATTTATTTTACGAATTATCGAAGTGTACATTAAGTCAATTTCGGTTTGTTTTGAAGCAGTATAAATTCAAGGCACATTTTCGATTTGCAATCAACCATTTCTACACTTTCAAACTAGAAGGTTTAGAATACGATTGCTGAGTAAAACTCCTCAAGCATCCCCTGTTAGAATATCCGAAACGTAATGTTTAATTTATAAAATTAAATTAATTATTACCGAGATTATTTAATGTATGAATTCCGTAACACGTTAATGGAGCACATATATTAAAATCCACAGATCCGAATTATTAGCATTTAACTGTTAAAAACTTAAAAGAATCAATTAAGTGGCTATTGATGAAAAATCAGTCTGTTGTTTCACACCGTTTACATAGAAACAGTGTATATTTGACTAAAAGCATGCATTGTTTATTTAGAGTTTAGCCTTACCTTTAATAATTCATTTCCTAGAAGCACGACTTTGGACACAGAGTCGGGTACAAACACTTACTCCTAGCGGTCAAAAAGGATACGAATAATCGTTGATTTTGGTCGGGTCCTACAAGATAACCTCTTTTAGAGGTTGTCGGAACCGTTAAAACAAACACCTCATAAACCTTTAAAAGCGCCAATCACTAAATAAATGACACTTCCGTAATTAAAATCGTCAAATACTACGAATAAATTAATTATCAACGTATGTAAATAAACGGCCGCGGCCATCTTATTATCTGTAATTAAAGATCTGAAATTAGCAAACATCGATCGCGTTCGCATTACTACGAACTGTGTCGGAATTTATAAAGACTAAGAAAAGTACACTTTCGCTCGGATAAGGGCAAAGAACTTAGCTAAATTAAATTTGGGCATAAATGTTATTTGAAAAAGCTTCAATGTTCAATAAATCTTTATTGTTGGTTTTAAAAGTTGTATATATAATTTAAATAAATCTGTACATAGTTAGACCTGCATTAATATTTGATTAGTAAATAAGTGATATTTAAACCGTACTGTGCTAATTATTACAAATAGGATTAGTAAAAATATTTCAACTAATATTAAAATCAATGTGCACAAATATATGAAATATATGGTATAAATTACATAATTAAGAACATTAAATTGAATTAATCTGGCAATAATAAAATACCTACAGTAACACTCATAATTAAGAATTTAGATTTAAAGAAATATACTGTAAAAACTGAATTGATACTTTACGAATGAATGTACAAATTTTCCTTTGTTAAATCCAAACCTATCCTATTCAATAACACCCTCTGTACACATCTCTGTCCCGTTTTATTTAGTTAATTAATTAGTTTTAGTTAAACTGTTTAATAAATCCATTCCAAACGCTTTGGTCTTGTGAGTATTACCTACGTTGCAAAATAACGCAACCAAGTAAAGGCTTGTGAACAGCATATGATGCATTTAACATATACCCTACCTGCTGTTTCAACTCCTGGACCGACTCTCTTTCTGATAACTACCTGAGGCTTTGTACACAGACTTAGTACCATCAAGAGTAGGATTAGAGGTACCGAAGGCTGTGCGTTACGCATTGAGGTGACTACTGTTTTGATTCCGCTTCAAATGCATATATCTAGCTTTCATCACCAGTAATGATGTTGTAAACGGCTTTCGACCTACCTTCATCATATTTCCGGTATTTTAAAATAACATTCTTAAATAAATTAGTTTTTTTCAAAACTAAAATATATCTGCAAACTTCTTATAAGACGTAAGTTTGCTATTTATTAAACAAAACTTAAGTTGCCGATTATATTTATTACAGTAAAAATGTTATTTAACGAAGAACAGAATGCTTTCATTTCAATGGTACACTTTCGAAGTGGAAATCGTAATGCAGATGGAACTTGGGTTTACTCTTTGCAATCTTACATCGAACAATTCATTCAAAAATATCCTGATGCGTATTTTGAATTTGATGTTTTTAAACATCACAAATACGTTTTAATTAAAGGATTTGAAGCTAAGCATTGTATTTGCAAAGGAAAGCCAATTGGGAGACCTACAATTTTGACAGAAGAAGTGGTTATGAATATTCAAGAATACACAGAACGCAGTCCTAAAAAATCTTTACCGCAACTGTCACAACAAACTGGTATGTGTAGTAAAAACATTTTTAATTAATATTTCACGAGTTACATACTTGTAGGTGTTTCCGTTGGAACATGTCATAAGGTGTTAAAGAAAAATATTCATATGTATTCTTATAAAATTTCAGTTATACATGAATTATATCCGAACGATTACCTGCAAAGATTACAGTATTGCCAGTGGTTTAATGCAAACTTGAATAATAATGAATTACTTGATTTAACCTTTTTCACGGATGAGGCATGGCTTCATTTATCAGGCTATGTTAACAGCAAAATTATCGTACATGGGCTACAGAAAATCCTCATGAATATGTTGAAACTGCATTATATCCTATTAAAATTGGAATTTAGGTAGCAATTTCCTGAAGGCGTATTATGGGACCAATATTCTTTAATGAAACGATTAATGCCAAAAGATATCGTGCCATTATTTTGCATATGAAGCGCCGTATTAATCTTTGTATAGAAAATGGTGGCCGACATTTTTAACATTTATTGTAAATTATACATAAAATAATTTTCATTTTTATGTATTATAAAATTATTAAATAGATTGAAATGTCTAGATTTGGTTTTTATTTTTGAATATTCACAGGTTTTATAAAATCCAGGTGTTCATTCACAGGGGTCGTGCAAGTGCATAACAGCTTGGCACATACCTGTTTAATAACTCCCATTAAATAATACAAATTTCTAATTTCCATAATTCTAATTTTAATTAAAATGTAAATTAATCATGTAATTGTTTCATAAACCAATTTTTATTTTAACCTAAAAACTTGACATCTAAGAAAATGCACATGAAATGTTAGGAAATTAGGGAATAATGTGCTGCATCGCGTTAATTTGGTTACTGCCCATAAATGATCACGTGAGGTTCGGGATTAAATGAAAGCACTGTATATAGAACGCGAATAATAACTTGTTCATTTATAGTTATTAAGTATATGGTACAACAATCCCTTTCTTATCATGTAAATGATGTCCCGTTAGGCAAATAATGCCCTTTAATACTTTCACATAAACCATCTATTTCCAGAATTTTGCTAGACAACCCTTGTATATTAAATTTAAAAATAATGCACCTTTAATTCACTAGTAGTGTTCTATGTATGTTTACACCCAAGTTTTGGAAATTTCTTCTGTCGTTAAAAAATAATTTCGATTAGTTTTGTTGATGGAAGTTGTAAAAGTTTTATTCAAAAATACTCCACTTGCCATATATTTTCGTTTAATACGATTTTGGAAAAGTGTTGCAGAGCACTATTTCGGATATGTATTATACTTAAGTATAATTTAGCTGCAGTTTTCCCCTAAAATTTTTTTGACGAAAACTTTACAGCTAAATTATACTTAATTATTACCCCTCAATTTGTTACAACAGATTCCTTTGCATACGCATTATATTTAACTTTTAACTGATTATGTGTAAAATTATTGACATTTGATTTCGTTAAACGATTCTCCGGATTTATGTTTGATATCTCTGGTGACAACCTTGAGACGAAGAAATGTTGAATTTTTTGTTCAGCAGTTTAGCCAAAATTAACAGAATTTACATTTGAGCCGGTGCCAATCATAACGTTTAGATTATTCCACATTCTATTTTACTATAATAATATTAAGCAGCATAACTTGCTACCGGAAATTTTTGACTTACGTTCGATGTTCGATATAAATTTCTAGTATTTGTGATATTGTTATTGCCGAATGAATTAAGCATATTTAATTCAATATTTCCAATATTAGATATATGATTAGGATTTATTGATGTTATTATTAACGTTAGATGGGTTTTCACTCGTTTTTCCATGTTATCCTGTAAACCCCCAATTGCGTTATTTAAATTTACAATTAAAGTTTCTTGACCCTGATACAAGTCAAAAAAATTATTTGAAATTAGTTTTACATCAGTCACTTGTACTTTCAATTCAGTTACTACGTTTAAGAAATAGCCACAATGTTTTTATCTCCTATAAACTTGCCGAACTTCATTTGATTTTATTCAACTTTTGTACTCAAAGCAAGGAGAATCTTGCACTTCGTTCATATGAGAGCTAGCCAAACTAGTCGACATATATTGGACTATTACAAGAATTATCAGAAGTATGTTAAACTTGGACTGTGCGTCTTTTGAGACTTAAAGTTGATGATTCGTTTAACTGTATGAATTTCATGAACAACAAAATTTTGTTTTTGAAGGACAGAGACTAGCAGTCACTCCTCTTCCTTAAAACTTACGTAATAATGAAATTATCAAAAACGGCAATTGGACTTCCTGCTGCTGCTGTTATTATGAAAATAACGAACTACGGAAGTGGAACAGTAGTAAGATATGGAATAGAATTACAAAATGATACAACATTAGTTGTTGGTGCAAAGGGTAGATTGATTAAAAAATCAAATTGAGAGCACTATTGGCGTCTCTCGATCAACAGCTAGTAATATTTTAAAACACCACAAATATCATCCCTACCGTGAAGGACCTTGCCAAGGGCTCCATAATGGTGATGCAATCAGAAGAATCGAATTTTGTTAATGCTTTATCAGAAAACATAATGAAGTACCAAATTTTACCCTGAAAATTCTGTAGTCCGATGAGACTTGTTTTACCAACTGTGGATTACTTAATCGCAAAAATAATGTTTTCTCTTCTAATAAAAATCCACGATTAATACGTCGCGTGAGGCAGCAAATCAAATGGGATTTAAAGTATGGATAGGTATCATTGGTACCCACATCCTTAAACTATTTTCTTATAATGAAAGTTTAATTTATGCAAGCTATTTAGATCTCTTTCAAACAGTAGTGGCAGACCGAATTATGTAACTACCGCTGGTTGCCTTACAAAGTGCGTTCTTCTAACTAGACAGCGTACCTGCACACAACGGTCAAATTGTCACAGAGATTTTGAACAACGAATATCCTGATAGATGGATTGGAAATCAAGGACCAGTTAGATGGACTGATAGATCACCCGATCTCACACCCCTGAATTTTTTTGTATGGGGCTATCTATAAATCCAGATGTGCGTGTGCGTGTGTGTGTGTGTCTGTGTATGTGCATGTGTGTGCGAGTGCGTGTCTGTGTGTGTGTATATGTATATGTATGTGTGTGTGTGTGTGTGTGTGTGTGTGTGTGTGTGTGTGTGTGTGTGTGTGTGTGTGTGTGTATGTATGTGCGTATGTGCGTACATATACATATTTATATCTTATTAAATAATTAAATTAATTTTTCTTTTTTCGCTCTTGTTTTATTCAGTATCTTAAATATGTTTAATATTTTAAAACTTGTATATTATTAATAGTTGTCTTTTGTTTTCTGGAACTTAGTTACACACACCTTATAGTTATCTGTCTCTCTTTCTGTATTATATTTTCAAAACCTGTGCTTTGTAAGTAATACTATGTAAATGTTATTGTTTCATCTTTTATAAATATATATTATAGGCTTTGAGGAAGACGAAAAAATCTTGAAACGTCAGTCAATGCACTAGATAGTTAGTTTAATTTAATATAAAGTGACATCTTCCTGTCAAGGATATAAAAAAACTATACATGAATTCTGGAATACCAGTAAAAATAATAGTTTTATATGTATATGCCGATACAACACAGAGGAGACTGAAGAGCTTAACCTAAAGGTACACCTACCTTATGTCAAAGGAACAACCGACAAAATTAGCAGACTTCTGGGCAAACACAGAATTGAAACCATCTTCACAGCGCATAAAAAGCTCAATACTTTCCTGAGAAGCCCTAAAGATGTGATCTCACTAGAAAACCATGGCGTCTA
>JAHWXV010461821.1:0-14047 GCA_024586415.1 Phrixothrix hirtus
ATTTCTTTATACGGTGACGGTTGTTCGGATTTCTCGTATAATTGCAGAGTACTTGCAATTTCCTCATTTATAAATGACTTTTCAGTTGCGGTGTCAATCAATGCCAAAAATGTTTGTCCTGCTATTTAGACCTCTAAGAATAGTCGTTTATTGGTTTCAGTTACGGTAGCATTATTTAAGGAGCTTGTTTTGCGGAAAATGTTCGGTGATGTTCTTCGGTTTCGGTTGCCTATATTCGGTTTTTGTGTGACTACATTTTGTTTTCGATTGTTAATTGTTTCATTACGGATACTAGATAGTCATCTTTGCCATTCCTTCGGTTCTGTTTTATTTTTCACGGTGCGTTCTGTTGAAAAATTTGATCTAGCGGTTACCTGTCATCTATAATTACAATTATTAGTTAAGGTATTAGTTTTGCCGCAATAAGAGTAAAATATTTTCGGTTTCGCATAACATTGGCTTCTCTAGTGTCCTCGATTTCCATATCGCCAACAAAATTGATCTCTTTTATATTCAGTCAGTACATGACGTGTTACATTTATAGACGACGTTATTACATTTTTAGACGGCGTTGTCGATGGTTCTTGTTTTATGGCTTCAATTACCATAACAGGTTTCTTTTCCTTTTTATGTACGTATGCGGTTTCTGTTATATAAGCTTGTGATGGTCCAGGCGGTGCTTTAAACGATTTAACCTGTAATACGTTACTTTCGTATTCTTCTCCGGCTTTTATTAACTCATTTAGGTTATTAAAATCTCTTCGGCGAATATACATCTTATATTCCAGTTTTAAATTTTCGTATATACGTTCTAGCCTATCTTCAGGTTTATACAGACCGTAGCGTCGTATAAGGGTTTGTAATGCGGTTATATAATCTATTACCGATTAACTGTTACCTTGAGCTCTAGATATTATTTCTTCTTCCATTTTAAACATAAAGCGAGTTGGTAGATAATTGGCTCTAAAGCTTTCAACGAAGTCTTCCCAATTTAATCAGTCATCTTTGTTATTTCGGTACCATAACAGTGTATTCCCTTTTAATAGTTCTGGCAAAGCGGCAAGGAGTTCTGGTTGGTAATATTCTTTCAATTCTTGTACTCCTTCTAAAAATGAAATTGGATCTGTAGTTCCATAGAATTTTACATTCCATTTCCTTATAGCATCGCATACTGTAGCTGATCTCGCTTTGAACGTATTTAGGTGTCGAAGTCTAGATGGTTCTTCTTCTATATCTTCTTCTAGGGCTTGTTCTGTTTCATTAGTTTGAGACATCGTTTCGGTTTCTTGTTTGGTGCGGCGAGTTTTAATATGATTAGATAGTCTTTTTCTTAATTCATGTACGGCACTTTGATCATTTAGGTTTCTTTTACGTAGTTCGACTCTTAAGATGTCTTCCCTTAGAGTATAAATCCAAGATGGGGTTGTTATAATTTCCGGTTTGTACATCTTTCTACGGCCTGTAACAGTTTATAAAATTAAATAATACAATGTACTTACATTGACGGACGGATTCCAATGATTGACGGACCGTTTATAATTTTTACGGACGGATTTTTAACTGTGTACGCGTTATTTTTAAGTTTCGGCTTTTTTCTATCTTTATTTCACCCTATTTCGGTGCATCAGGTTCCATTTTATTTATTTCTTCACTATTTAACTTGGCTTCGGACGTTATTTTCGTTTTTCCTTTAGACAGCCCTGTTAAAACTGAAGCTGGCGGTGTTTAATTGGGGTAAGTCATTGCATCGGGTGCTATTTTCTTTTCTCTGTTAATATTGACGGGACTACGGACGTTATTTCCAACTTGGATTATTTTATTTGCCTTTCCTGTGACTATTGCTCTGCATCGGGCGCCATTTTCTTATTTCTTCTGTGACGTTTCGTTTTTCTCTATTGGTGTCTAGGAAGAAAATTATTTATATTTAGCTAAGATAGTCTACAGCCTGGCGGGCCTAGTTTCATCTCTTACAGGAATACTCATTAACGGCGGCTAGATCATTCATACCTAGCTAAAATTAAATAATTAAATAATAAGTCAGTAAAATCTTCATGAGTTATGTATTATAAATAAAAACAATAAATGGTTATTTACAAAACGAATATGAAAAGTTCAGAATAAATATGTACAAAATAATGATTGAATATTTATAGTAATTAACTAAGCCCTCTCTAACACTAAATTAAAATCGACGGTTACAAATAAACTAAATGCATGCTCTGAAATGCTACAATTAATATGTACTCAACCAAGTAATCATGCAACGGTAATTAACTATTAATAAAGCACAAGCAATGACGGCAACAATCATTTTTCGTTGTGAACGCTTAATTTCGGCTAGCATTAACTTTTAATGGCGGACGGTTGACAATGTTTAATTCTCGTTAATGTGATCAATTGAACAGCGCTTCTCGTAAAAGGGCTTCAATCAACAATAATTAATTTATACAAGTCTTAAGCGAATGCTAGGATGCACTTGGAAGTTGTCTAGAATCTATGCTCTCGGCGAAGATGTATTAAAAAAGGGAATAGTCGACCTAGAGGAATTGCTGATCTCCTGATACTGCTAATCCTTTGTGGTCTCGATGTATTTCCACGCGACTGTCTATCACACTCGCAACTGGCAGAAGCGTTTGCAAGCATCCCCTACGGGTCTGTCAGGTTCGTGCGCCAAGTCCCACGGGGCAACTGTGGTGACAGAACAAGGTAGATGACCTCGGGGCGGTGATTGCGCGTTCCACGAACATTCAGCTTGGCTGTTACCCTTTTCAACTGCTTAACTGAAGATTCGTATTGAGGCCTTGGTGACGATATCTACTGCCAAGACACCTAGATTTCGTCAACGACGGCGAGAAGGTTTTACAACTTCCAGGCGTAAACTAAGTTCGCCGATCAATCGTGTGTTTTAATGCAAAGGTGGATTCTACAAGCGGGTCCTGATAAGAGAGTGTTCTTCGGGTCTATTGTAGCGAGATCGGACCTGGAGCGCCACCAAATGTGAAGTGAATCGCTTCGCGTTTGAACGTGAAGTTCTCGTATATCGATGCAGCTTGCTCCGGTGTTGAAAGCGAAGTTCCGCAGTCAAAAGCGAAGTCCCCCTTTAGCGTACTTGCGTCACTTATTTTATACTATTTTGATACTCGTTATCTTTATGCCACACGCTTACTTTGTTTTCTATTTCAATCCTGCGCTTTACAGTCACTCGGTACTTGAAATTTATAACGTGCACATATTTATAATGGCGGTATCTCATTTTATATATACAATTACCTTAACATATTTTAACTACATATATTATTAGTAATTTATCTAATTTATAAGTTTATAAACATTTATATCTGTAATTAAATATTCTAATTATTCAATGTTTTTCGCGCTCCGCGATTTCTTAAAGTCTTTTATATTGCCTTTCTAATTAAATTAATAATAAAATTATAACATTGAAACTCGCGAAAAACCTTATCGGTTTTTATAATCGCGATTTCGGTTTATGCAGGGTACCTTTACAAAGTGACTAAAGTTGACGTTTTAGTCCCGAAGTGCAAAAATTACATTTACTGAAAGCGTTGTTATAACACTTCGTAAATATAATTTAAATAGCGTTTACCGTGAAGCATAGATTGATAAATCGTATGATCACCTGTGAATGCCAAAATCATGCAATTTTACTTTCTTCGGCCCTTTTGATTTCAAATTGAAAGTACAAAAAATAATGTATATACTCCATCAACAATGGCACTTTAGTGCCCGTTTATATACAATATACTATGAATTACTTTGACATTATATGTAATTGATTTAGAGAATTTTGCAGTTGTTGGTACCGCTAACGTTTAACACTTGAATTACACAAATTTTGTCAATTTTTGTTTCATAATGGAGTTTAAAACTGAATATACATGGATCTGGTTCCAACGAACCAAACTTATTCTTGTCGGTCAAATGATTAATCTAATCGTTTGCCACCACAATATTTTTAAATTATTCGATCAATAAGGATAATTTTCGGATCGTTGGATGTCGGAAATCGGACGCATATAAATTCAGCTTAAATAAGGTTAATTATTAATATCACTAATTTATAAAATATAATTTGGCGTCTTAATAAAGTACATCGTAATACATAACTAAGTATCATGATCAAATCAATATAAAACGCAAACAGCTAAAAATACATAGTTTTTAATCATATTACTGAAACATTAACTTATAGATAAAGTAACTTCTTCGGCGATTCAATTTATTGGCGTGTTACTCAACTTCATTTGATCACTTATGTCTTTTTGTTCAGCATAACAACCCATCTTTACGAACAACTTCGTTTCTTTGCGTTTTTACTAACAATGCGTAAAAATTATGTAGCAGTTCTACCCTCCTCTTATCACGTTTTATTAGACCTTGAAATTTACTAGAACTATAGATTACGGAATACGATATCTAGGCAAAGGATTAAATTTAAGCGTAATTAATGAGCATTCCTTTCTAGAAATTTTAAAGACATTCCATAAGTACTTTTTATTTATGTAGGTATTCAGATTTAAATATTTATGTATTTAAGAAACAATGTTCAGTACTTTGATTTTCATTTAAGATTTTGCAGGTGATTCTGTTGATTGTCTTAGCAATTTATCACTGATTACAGTTATATTTGAAAAAAAACAGCAGACAAAAATTTAACATCATCGGCGAAGATAACGCGGCGCGGCGTAAGTTCGACGTAGCGACGGGTTGTGTGCTACGCGTGTACGTCGAATTACACAATTTAAAATAATACAATACATAAAATAAATTTATCCCTATTAGAAATATTTTTTAAACTTTTAAAAATAACGTATGGGCAAAATATTTAAATATAACATAAAGAAATGTAGTATCACACTCCGTCAAAGCCGTCGTGCCGTCGCATCGATATGATCGCAGGATAACCACTTGTATATATAAAGTTTTAATTGAATAATTGTTTTTTTAAACACTATACTTTCGAGATTATCTAAATGTATATAACTGTTTTTATATAAATAAATACACATGCAATAATTTTGATAATGGCTTTCTTTAGATCGATAAACTAAAAGTTTAAAAAAAGTCAGATTAAGCACTCCTTACATTAATTTCTATTTAAGCTTGTGAAAATTATTCGAATATAGTAGTTTCTGAAATAGGCAACCCATTTCACATTCGGAAAATCTATACGCGTGACATTTAATTTGTCTTCTATTGTAAATATTGTAGTTGATCCCTTATTTATTGGGGTGTAAATTATATTTAGTATAAATAATAAGAAATTTCTTCTACATAATGGACTAACTACAATATATAAACTTAAAGGGTTAATTCTTTTAACAGTAATTATAAATATTTGCGGAAAGTACATTACAAAAACTTAATACAGGGCGTTTTATGTCATAAACTATTCTAGTAAATTTTAAATATACACAGGGTGTTAACAAGAAATGTCAAATTCGAAAATTTGCAAAAATAACATCGTTAACAAGTAGCTAAATTTTTCGTTACACAGTGACTTTTAAAATGAAACAAATAATTTATACAAAACAGTAAAGGTATTTTGTCTGTAATTTTTAGGTACATGTTACAAATGTTTTAAATTTAAATATTCTCCTTAAATCAAAGAAATATTTTACTTCAAATTTAGTATTTATAAAATTGCATTTATCAGTATTCGATTTTCTGCCTGCTGATAATACTATGGCTTTGAACAAGTAATTAGTTATAAAAAGGTTTATCATAATTTCTGTAAAATCTAAAGGCATCGAAGAGTACCTTTACCAGCCTTGGTACCTCAATATAAATTGATTTTGAATAATGAATTAAAAAATTTAAAAGTTACGTTGCTGATCTTTATTGCTTAGGATCATTATAAAATATCTACTAGTTTCGAGAACAAACGTCTTCGCATCCTTACGATTATGTTTGTAATTAAAACTAAGGACCAGTTGTAATACAGGATGACAACTGGGAACCGGACGTTTTCTGAACGTATAGTACGGAACTTAAGGCGATTAGAGTGGGGCTAGTGCGACACTACTACTTTTTTAGAGTTTTGCCATTTCAATAACGTTGGAGCCGTGGACGATGGAACATTGTGTGGTTGCATACGACACGTTTATCCGATTTCGCACTCATTTTAATATTTGTAGACGTTGAGCTGTTTCATCTCGCAACACCATCTCAAGATGGGTGAATAATTTCAGAGAAACAGGCAGTGTCTTGAACAAAAAGCGACAAGGTCCACAAAGAACCGTAAGAACGCCAGAAAAAGTAGAGCGAGTGAGAGAAGCGGTTGTTAAAAGTCCTACACGATCCGTCCGAAAACATGTAATTGAACTAAACATAAATCGAGAATCGTTTAGAAAACTCTTGCATAAGGATTTACATTTTCACCCGTATAAATTACAAATTGTTCAGCAATTGAAGGAAAGAGATTTTGAAAGTCGTGGGCATTTCGTTACGAGAATGCAAGTTATTTTGGAGGATAACTTAGATCTGCAGCTTCTAATGATCGACGAAGCTCATTTTCACTTAAATGGAGCTGTTAATAAACAGAACTTTAGACATTGGGCTCCTGAAAATACACCAAATATCCACGAGCGACTTCTTCATTCTGAAAAAGTCACAGTGTGGTGTGCTATGTGCAACTGTAATTATTGGTCCCTATTTCTTTGAAGAGGCCGGCCGTACCGTCACCGTTAATTCGAATCGCTACGTTCAGATGATCCAAATTTTTTTCGTGCCCGAACTACGTAGAAAAGGGATAATCCAAAGAAATGTGTGGTTTCATCAAGATGGTGCCACGGCACATACTACCAATGCATCAATGAATGTTGTCCGCAATATGTTCCCAGGAAAACTCTTTTCACGTTTTGGAGATGTGCCGTGGCCTCCAACATCCCCAGATCTGTCAATTTGTGATTTTTTTCTGTGGAGGTACTTGAAAAGTCGTATATATGCTCATCAGCTTCGTAATTTGGTCGAGTTGAAGAACGCCATTCACCAGGAAATCATAAATATTGATCGAGCGATTTTTGAGCGTATTATGGAGGATTTCATAGAGAGGATCAAAAACTGCATCCAACGCGATGGTCACCATCTTGATGAAATTCTTTTCTATACTTGATACACATCGTAAATGGCATAATATAGCTTCATTTTGATCTTAATAAAATTGTATTAATCTGAAAATTTCTTGTGTAACATTTATTTAAAAATTTCCCGGTTCCTAGTTGTCACACTGTATAATAAATTTAATTAATTTAAATAAATAGGTTTACCTAGGGATGATTGTTACTCAGAAGTGATGTAAAACAAATACAACACATTGAAAACATAGCGGCGGGGTCAAGAAATTCAAATGACCTTTTTTTAATTCATTGAAGCGTTATCTTCAAATTCAAGAATTAAATAATAATGGCAGTATAAGGATTACTAAATAAATTACTAAAAATACAGTAATTTTTAATTTTAATTTTTAATATAACTATAGGAACTTTTCAAAAATTAAAGGCATATGTGGGTTTGGTTGCCTTGCCTCCGTAAAAACTGATATAACCTTTGCCTTGTTTAAATACTAAAGTCATCTTTTCTCTATTACTTACAGTTGTTTCTTCTTCGGAGACATTTCTCACCAAATTGTGATTTAATGATGTTCCATTTATTAGGCAAACTACTAAAACCTACTTAGTAGCTCCTATATTAAATTGAAATAAAATGAGACTTACTGTATGGAATTTACAAGCGATTATGTTACAGAATAATTTAGGTGTTCTAATACTATATTGACATGAATTTTTCGTTTTTATTAATATTTTTATTAGTTTCTTTAATATTGATTATTAATTATACTGAACGCTCCTAAAAATAGTATTATAATAAATTGTATATAATGAAGTTTTTGAATTTCATTTCAAGCATCCCTTTTAGTGGCAAATTCAAGGTGTTCAAATACTTTATTGGCCCATCCTATATAAAACTGCCAATCACCTACTTTGTAA
The DNA here is from genome assembly GCA_024586415.1 of Phrixothrix hirtus. Taxonomy (NCBI): domain Eukaryota; kingdom Metazoa; phylum Arthropoda; class Insecta; order Coleoptera; family Phengodidae; genus Phrixothrix; species Phrixothrix hirtus. Next base: position 8,010 of record JAHWXV010461821.1, read on the forward strand.
AATTGCGGATCCTAGTTTTTGGATGGCAATTTTCTAACTGTATTATAACGCATATTTCAATGGATAAAGATCCAAAAGCAGCATTCAGTGAGAAATATGTTTACTGTAAATGTAATGCTTACAAATTTTCATTTAATTGTAAATGTGTATCATATTGTTTTTATGCAATTGGTTGTATTCGCGTAGCAAAATGTGTTTAATATTCTGTAAAATAAATCAAAAGTACAAGATTTCTAGTTTTTATCATTGCACGGCCCGTGGTAGCGGTTAGCGAACATGAGCTATTCGAGACCGTAAGAGAACTCCAACTTTCACTCGACATTCCTAAAAATGTACAAATTTTAGAAAAAAAGTTTTCAAATAAAAAAATAACTGCCATATTTTGCGAATCTAACGGCGCAGACGCGATTATAATTGATCCACAAATAAAAAATTAGCTCGCATCTCGAAAATTTCAATACGAAATGAAATTCTCCAAGTAACTTTAGTGAGTTTTTTGTATAACAATAATAACTTATTGCTTTAAGTAAATATTAAATTCAAAAGTTGCACTCAGAATTTCATGGGGTGTAATCTATAAAGAGTTGTTTAAATAGCTTGAAAATTGGTACAGTTACAATGGGTTAAACTGAAAATTATGTTGCACAGTACTCAACTTACAATTTTTGAAAAACCGAAAATTTGACACAGAAGGCATTACATGTGGCCAATACCACTTCCGGATTCGGATTCGTCAGAAAATTTGGCATAAATAATGTTAAACAAATCTTTTAGAGAGAAAATGTTGGGATCAGAAAAAAACGACGAGTTAGAAGGGAATTGATCTCCCGGCTCTTACCGGAACCACTACAAATCGTTAGAGCAGAAAAACTCTTCACTTTTAGTGGGAGTATTGCGCAATACTAGGGCGAATGATATCATGGTTACAATGACAACCTAGCCTACAACTACCTACGTTTCGCATACTAGTTCCTAGCACTTCATTTGGAGTTTGCGACTTTTATGGATGTAATTTTAAGCGCTTTATGAATTGAAATTCTTTAATTACTTTCTTTTACCTATATGAAATATAGGTAAAAGGGAAGGTACTGTTTTCGACTAAAATTTTAGTGGAAATACACGTTTTCGGAGCCTCTAAGTACGAAAATCATGCTTTTGGAAATTGGTCTGTGTGTGGGCGTGCGCTTGTGCGTGTGTGTGTGTGTGTGTGCGTGTAGGTGTGAGTGCGTGTGGGTGAGTGCGAGTGTGTGTGTGTGTGTGTGAGTATGTGTGTGTGCGCGCGCGCGCGTGCGTACAGGCGCGTGTGTGCACGCGCGCGTGTGCGTGCGTGTGTGGGTGTGTCTGTGAACACGATAGCTCGAAAACCAAAAGTCCTAGAATAAAAAAAAATTATATTTGAGTTTCTATCCATTGTTGCACGCGACCGCAACAATTTCACTAAAATCGCAAAACCGAATGTGCCATTTTTCTCTTGTCATTTTTTGGTTTTTTGAGATTTTTTGCGAAATCGGTTCTAACGATTTTTTTTAAATTATTATATTTCTTAGAAATTGAATTCTCTTTCATATAATCTAGGCGGTTTTTCATAAACTTTTCTCTAAGTCAAGTAACCGGAAGTACTTTCACTATTAACTATGAATGCAATAACTGTGAAACTAAACGCGCTAACTAAATGAAAATTTATATTTGACATAATAACCGCCTTTCTCTGTAAAATTAAAAATTTGGTTAACATTGAATAACCGGAAGTATTTTATTTCTGTCATTTTTAGATAATTTCCGAATTCTTCATTTTCACGGTTTTCTTGAGTGTATTTCTTAGCTACTTAATTTAGTTTTATATTAAGCAAGGAGTTTCTCTAATAAATTTTTGAAAATCGAGTAACCGGAAGCACTTGGAGTATTAGTTGTGAACAACGTTTCTCAAAAAGAAATCATTATATGAAAATCAAAAACTATATTTGTTTTATATTTTCTGTACATATAAAGGCAAGAATTTAGTGCTACTTTATTCTTGGGGCTTTTAAGTTTTTTACGAGTTTCTCGAAAACGTTTTTATCAATTTTTTTGAAACTTGCTACGGTTCTTGTGCGCTCCATATCCTTTTACGTGAACTTAGAGAAAATCACTGGAGTTAAGCAGAGTTTTACGTGTCCAATAACTTGGATGGGCGACCGTTACAATTATAGTTCCCAAAGTAAACGTAAATAATATTTTAATTATTTGTGAACATTTACATATTTGTATATCTATGTACGTAAGAGAAAGTTGTGTGTTATCTCACAGCAGATTTTTTCTAGTATTTTAAATACGTTTTTGAAGTCAATAAATGGATAACTGTATATTATATAATAATAATTATATAGACAAATTCGATAAAGAGGGACTTTATCTACTTCACCTAAGAAGCCGATATTTACAGTTTCCTTTCTATACGATGGCTACATGTATTCCTACACGTACATAAGTTTAACGTTCTATAAAAGCTAGAAGAATTATTTCCCAGAAGCATGATAAAGTGAAATATAATTTTCAAATATGTATATATTGTTTATTGGAAGCGACTTTTCAATTGACTTACTTCAATTATTTAATTAATCGAGTGGTATCTAATTATTTATTTGTTTATATATTTGGGGTCAACAGCCAATGAAGTTATTAGGGGTGCCTCTAGTATACAACTTAAATCACACATACAATGAGTACTGTTATTTGCCTTCATCATGGCTTGCGTATTGTTTAAAATTAAGCTTTGTTATTATTCTCGAATAAATACAAAATATAGGTTTAAGCCTATTTATAAAATTCAAGTTAAAATTTATGTTATTTACATAACAAAATAAAACCATTAAAATAATAGAAGTATTTGATAACGGAAACAGTTAATTCATGGCTACGATGTTTTACCTTACAAAACGAATTTATACATTTACAGTAAATAAAACGTTTGTTGAAAAGGTTATTCTAATACTAAAGTATTACATACATTTCTGGTTACCTGAATTTTAAATAAAAGATTTAAGAATGAAACTCAAACTATACACCTTTATTTAGATTTAAATCATTCAATTTCCTTAAATAATAATTGAAAGTCTTTTGAAACTTCGCATTTCGCGTCACTCCCGAATTTGAGTTATTTTAATAATTTGCAAACTAACATTTATATAGTAGTAGCAAACTTATTTAATTCTCCTCGATGTGTATGTCCCACAGAAAGATTCTTTGAAAACTATTTCTTGCATTTAGAGTGTTCTAATTGTCCTGTGTTCGCAGGTGTACCAAATTAAATAAATTTAATCCTTTTCTATATTAGTTTAATGATGAACTTGTCATCAGATCTTTCACAGCATTAAATTTGTTAATCACTGTAACTTTGCGACGTTTCATCAATTCTGGTTAATTAGGAAAAGACGAATATTATTGGTAGTTGGACTTTATATAACCTTATCACAGTTTGCTTATCCAACACCATGGCCTGCATTTTGAATTTAAACCAATGAATTTAAATTTCCTTGCCGGCTAGATGAATTATGCTGTTCTCATGTTAATTTACTTAAATCGTGTCGTATAATGAGAAATTCGTATTAAAATTTACTTAGTGATGTTGTCGGAAGAGTTGTTATTTTTTTCACGTACTCCTTTACACACTGAGTGGGGCTATATAAAGGAGCTTGTCCGCAAGCCCTTCTTGAAGTGAGAAGAGCATATAGTGTAGTGTTCGTTTGTGTTTATTAAGTGCCGATTCAAAAATTTTAGACCAGTTCTTGGATTGATTCTGAAGAGTGTTTGCGGAGGCGTTTAAGCATGTTTTCCCTGCATGTCTCTGTTTGCTTGATGAGGTTAGTTGCTTTAAGGTCTTTTCTTATATCCTTATTTTTGAAGTAATAGGGTGCGTTTGTTATGAATCTAAGCAGTTCTGTTTGCTCTGGAATGATAGTTTGTTTGGCCCTAGGTGACACTAGGGACCATATTTCATTCCGAATGTCAGTGTCGGTAATAGGATTAATTTTATTATTTTTTGTTTGATTTCTAATTTTAATTTACTTTTAGGGCCTAATACGTTATATAATCTGGCAAGCGATTCTTTTATTGTAGTCTTGGACTATGCCCAGGTAAGTACCGCTTGAATTTATTTTATGTTTGCTTAAAAGATTGGATCTGCCTCACCTTTTGGTGAAACGTATAATTTGTGTTTTTCGATTATTTAATTTTATCTTCCAACTCTTACAAAAGCTCTGGCGTACGAAATACGATAATTGCTGGATAGAATAGCAATATTATCTGCGAACTGCAGCGTTCTTAGTCCTTGTATGTTCTCAAATTTTGGGACGTCATGCATAAAGGTATTAAATAGCGTGTGGGAAAGTGGTAGCCCTTGCGGGAGTCCTTCTCTTGCCATTCTAACAGTTGATTTTTCTGAGCCTACTTTGACTCTATACGTACGCTCTGACAGGAACGATTTAACTAGTTTTATGGAGTCATTCGGTAATTTAAGGAGTGACATTTTAAATATCACAGTATCCTTCCAAACGCTATCGTATGCCTTCTCTATGTCAAACACGCTGACATATGATAGGCGTTTCTCGTTTTTTGCTGCCGTGACACAATTCGTTAGTATTGCTACCTGTTGAACTGCTGAAAGCTCTTTCCGAATCCTAAATTGCATGTTTGGTATTTTGTTGTTTGTTTCCAGCACAGTCTGAATCCTGACGTTCGCTAAATGTTCTACCAATTTGGTGAGGCCGTTTAATAGACTAATCGATCGTCTGTTTGCTGGTATGCTTGGGTCTTTATCTTTTTTCGGAATTGCTATCACTAGAGCCTCTGTCCATCTTGTTTGAATGCAGCATGTTCCAAAGATCGCGTTTGTAATATTTGTTATTTCAGTTAGTACTGTTTCAGGGACTAGTTTTTAATGCTTTTGTGGGAATTATCTATTCCCACTATGTTTTGAGTGTTTTAATTTTGTTTTGAAGATCATTTGTTGTAATTTGGAAGGGGGAAGTAATTTTAACTTGGTTTACCGTCTTGGCGGCACTTTGAACTAGTTTCGATAATTTGTTAAAGCCTTTTTCGTTATTTGAGAATTGCGATTCCAGATGTTGGCTAATCACTTCGGCTATTTCGATATTGTTGAAAAGGATTTCTTTGTTGTAGTTTATGAGGGAATTTGGATTAGGCTCTTTCCTTAACCGTTTCAGAAATTTCCACATTTCGTTGTTCTCGTTTTCTTCTATCTCGTCTAGCATGGATTCCCAGCTGGAGAGTTTTCTGCTTTTTATAATGCTGCAAACTTCTTTTTGCAGGTTTATAAATTTATTTTTATGGGTGCGATTTCTCGTATGAGCACATAATTTCTTGGACTGGTTTTTGAGTTTAATTTTTTGCTTTTCCTCGTTTTAGAGGCCCCACTTGTTGATAGAGCTGCATGTGATGTTATATTGGCTTACTCCTTAAATTTTGTTTAATGAAATTTTTGATGTTGTCGACCGCATTGCCTTTATGCATATATTGGATCCAATTTGTTTTGGTCTAGTTATATCGATTCTTCGTTACCGAAGGGATTTCCATAACGATTGAAAAATAATCGGATTGCAGGCTGTAAAGTGTTTTTAATGTGAATTTCCAACTAATTTTGTTTAAGACAAAAATATCGATTACATCAGCGCGTGATCTAAGAGGAATAGTTGTGGCATCCATTGGTCCTTCTATATTTAAATTTGGGTTTGATTTTCCGAAATTGAAAAGGTAATTTCCATTTGTGTCTGACACTTTGCTTCCCCAAGAGGGATGTTTAGAATTTAGGTCGCCTGCTATAATCTACAGAGTGCCTATCTGCAGGTTTTTTAGGTCTGAAGGAAAAATTTTGTTTTTGGGTGGATTATATACACTATAAAAGTTGCAAATGCTATCATTTATTTGTGTTTGACACCTATGATTTCGATTATAGAGATGTTAGGAACGAAAAGTGGAGGGATCCTTCGTGCGTATAAGGATTTGCGTGTTAAAATTACAACACCCCCCCCCCCCCCCCCCCC
>JAHWXV010461823.1:0-11591 GCA_024586415.1 Phrixothrix hirtus
TCTTAATATATTGTAGAAAAACGACAGTATCACAGATAACACTGATGATCAGGAACAATAATTACAAACACAATTTGGAACCATAATCCAACAGCAATCGGTAGTTTACGAAGAAACCACAAACCCGTAAAAGAAATATAGTACTGTATATTTTATTTATAAGCATCCAAAAGAAACATGTGTTTTATTTATAAGCATCCAAAAGAAACTAAAAATAAAAAAAGGCTTACACTACGGAAGTTAATTAATTATTATAACTTACCCGCACAAACCGCGGTTTCCACAGAAACGTAATCGTTCTTTATTAGATAAGGAACGGTTGTTCGAAAAATTTTTCAAATTTTAAAAGTGAATTCTGACGAACAATTCACATTAAGAATACCACCTTGCATTATGGCTTTAGCAAGCTCAAGGATGAAACCAACATGCTCATTTTCAAAATGATACGTTAACAAAAGGAATAAAAGGCGGCGAGACTTGTCGCAACCCTTTGTAATTAATAATTAATTATAAATAAATCCGCAGAATAATGAAAATATAAAACCACAAGTTAAATTCAAAATTATTAATTAAGCAAAAGTTCAAATCCAATTTAAGAATTGAATATAGTGAATGAAATTAGAATTTTGTCGTATCTTTTAGCTTTAGAAAACTTATGTACAGAATGTTGCTAGTGAAAACATTGCAACTAAAATTCCAAATTAAATTTAAAAATACCTAAAATGGAAGGTTTATAAAAATAAACGTTACACTGTTATTACAGGTATCGCTGTTATACGGTTAATACTATATTGAGATTATGTTCTCTTCGTCCATCTACTGCCCTTACTTGTGTATTTACACATATATTATTTTAATTTTTTACTCGCTTACACAAATTAATCATAGTCCTTTCTATATCTACCTTTATATAAATGAAAGTCCTTATGTATTAAAAGAAACCCATAGTTGTCAGCATTCTAACACTTTGAGCACGTTTCTCAAAAAGTTTAGAATGGCCTGTACCTACATGATCCTCATAAATATGATTTAAATTAAGATCATCTTGCTTAAACGGGGCCAACATGTTCACATTATTACGAATTAAATGTTTAGGAACTGATGTACAAGTTTGAGTAAGATAGATGTTATGCTGTCGACCACAAGCTACGTCATCAAATATGAATATAGAATTTGGTTTTGCTTCTCACCGTGGTATTATGTTAGCATTTTCACTGAACATGTAATAGTTTATGCCTCTAATTGACTTGAGAGATTTTGTGAACACGGAAACATTCACAAATCTTAGACGATTCTTATTAAGCAGTAAAGTAATTGTTAGATTCGTTTTTCCTGTATTACTCACTCCTATTACTAAACTTCTAGTTGTGTTACTTAGTAATTCGTCATGTTTCCTAAACCTTATCCTATTGGCACTTTCATTCTTCATATTTAAGTTAAAAAGCGGTAAAGATAGCTTTTGATTAACAATTTTCATTTCAAGCTTTAGCAACAGATTCACAAATAAAATAGACACCGGTTTGGACACAGTAACAAATACAGTTATAATCATTTCAAATTTTATTGTTTGAATTTAGATACTGGTACATAAACTTCCATTGAATAATTTAACATGGTATTGTATTCTAATGCTTACGGATTTATATATATATATAGATCGCTATTTAATTTTTGGATAAATAATTGAAAGACAAACTTAATATACTTAATATACTCTTAATTCCGTTTACTACATTTATCAGTGGGCTGTACTGCACAGTCTTTTCATGAATTATTATGCAATATGCCATTGAACCGTCTTCTAAGTGTTTTTCTGTTTCAATTTGTAACTTAATATGGATAGCTGATTCTTCAGCCTGTCATTTTGCTTACAACATTTTCTGAACACTGTTTAAATTGAGTATAGTTAAATGTAGGATTGATAATCTCCTTACCATAATAGCAGGCTTGAAAATTCGAATAATTGAGATAGGCTTGTGAATGTTCGTCTTCACTAAAGTATAATTGCAAGTGTTTATAAGCATATTTCTCAGAATTTAGAATGAAGAGCCAGAGTTGTAGGTTAAGATGTTGAAATTTAGATGTGTCTTCACTCTTATTGGACCTTTGCTTCTTTTGCAAACCAACTACAATACATCACGATTTTCGTAATCTAAATATTTCGTAGTCCAAATATCGCTTTTAATTTCCTTCAGGGCAAATAACTCGTACAGTTCCCATTTTCTGAAGGGCATTGAAATAATTGAATTTGAATAGGCTAACTTTTGATTTACCATTTAGAGATATGAGCGATTTTCCAGCAAATGTTTGTTAATATAATATTACAATTTACAGTTGTAGTCTTGTAGGGATATGGACGTGATCTTGATTTAAACAAAATCAACTCCTATTTCATGTGAATAATCGGACGTTTGTGCGTTTCTGCAAAACCGAAAATATGCTGTAGAGGAACACGTACTATAAATTCCTTCTCCTGATTATTTACTACGTGCAGTACTTGAGGTTACTGTTGATTTTCTTCCATCATCCATGCTGTTAATGCTAAAGCGTAACTATCATGTGGTTTGTATGTTACATAGCCTTTGATATGCCTACTAACCTACATACGTCTACACTCTACCTAGAAAGCTCATATCGAATTTTTTCAAACAGGAAATAGGGGAGTTTATTCGTTAAATTAAACGTATTGTTATTAGCAACTGCTCCTGCTTCATTATTAACTTTAATTGATCCTTCTATGAAAATGCGGCTATTGAGAGTGCCTGTTATTAAATCTTGACTTTAAATTTGAATTATTGTTTCACAGATAATGCATATGTTCTAGAACCGAACGGTAAATTAGTGAGTTTCATATTTACTAATTGATTCATCAAAACTTACACTTTTAAATTATTTAGATTTACACTTATGTTTATTGATATTAGTTACGAACTATTGAACCAATTGAAGTTAAATACTGTTTATCAACCGCTAATGTGCAATTGAATAAAATATTTAAATTAAGTTCGTCATTACGAAATTTAAGCTCTATCTTTCATATTTGCATATGTTAGTGTTCTTTCAATTCGAGTCTTACAGAAATCTCTTCGTTTCCAGAATTAATACACTCACCTTTATGATCTCTCAAATTCTATATAATGTTACTTATACGATTAGTGTATACTTCCAAATATGGTGGATTAGTTGGTGTTTTACTTAATCTAGAGCCTGGTGGTACAGGTATATCAACATCATACAATGTTCGAACTCTTTCGCCGTTTCTATAAGCTCCATTTATTATATTACATTCTACATGTATGTTAATATACTTCAAGATTTGCACATTCAAATCAGAAAAATATTCCAAGTTAGGTTCCAATATCTTTGAACTAAACCATAGCATACGTACTAAACTCTCTGACTGTTCAAAAATAACGCTGTACCTGCTTTTTATTACACATTACAGAATATTGTTATTGGCTTTTAATTGAAAGATCTTTTGAACATTCGATTATTTAGTATTAGGTTTATTCAAATATTTCTTGGTGAATTCTTTTTGTAGATAGTCATTAATTTTATTAATTTCATTAATTTCATAGACGCCATGTGGTATGGAAATTTTCTTCAGATTTTTATTTAGTGTACTATCTGTTACTGTTGTTTCTTGTATATAATGTTCTTTATCATTACCCTTAGTATATCTCTAATAGAATTACAACCGTAAAAATCACCTAGGGCTAACACATATTTACGATTTCATGACGATTATTTTGGAGGATAATAATAAGAGTAATAATTTACTTTATTGAGATACATTTTGAAACGTTATGCATTCCGTTACATAAGTAACCGCTCTTTCATATGTGCCACACCAGTTATAAGGTAAGTGATACAAATGGCTATGACAAAAGTTTTACATAAGATTATACAGAAATATGTTTAATCTGTTATACCAATAAGAACTCTAAAAGTACAAAATAAAATAGATACAGGAGAAAAAAAAATAATAATAAATAATAACAATGAGTGTGAAATAGTTTGAAGATTAGGTACATTTCAACTGTTCGTTCATTACCAATTTCTTATGTATCGTTTTAAAGGACGATGGTGGTGCTGTTAATAGTTCCTCGCTAATATTTCTAAGGCAATTAGCAATGCAATAATTAAAAGATCATTTGAAGAAACTGATGCTATGCTTGAGTATGCTAAGCAATTCTCTATGCCTTAAGTTTAGATGATAAGCACCAGTTCCGAATCCTATTTTATTACACTGGCAGGTAGGTATATGGAGAATTAGTATTCTGTAACAAAAACAGCTACAATGAAGCAAGAGCCTGTTGCGCATATTCAGCCAATATATCTCTTTTAACTTGTGTGTTATATGATCATACCTTCTAGTTCCAAAAATTAATCTAAGACATGAATGGTCGTAGCTTACTGTGTTACTTACACCTTCTAAACTGAACGTAATCGACATATTAACTAAGTTATTTCCAGCAATTTGGAGTATCTCTTATTATATAATGGTATCAGTTTTCATTATAGGTATCAAGTAAAAATTGTAAACATAGATGTTCGCTGTTGAAAGTGTTAAAATCCTGTACTCTCTGATAATTATAATATATTTTAAATCCCTGAAAATGAGCGTTAATTTTTTTAGGTGGTCTCAAATCACCAAAACTATCATAATAATATAATTTATTTCCATATTTACAATATGCTACCTGATGACTACCTACGCCAGATTGATAATCTAACTTTATAGTTCCGCTGTCTTTAAATTATGTTTTGTAGTTGGTAACTTATCACGCTTAAAAATGCCTCTAAAGTTTGAAATGTGCTTGTTTGAAAATTTTTCAAGCCCGTGTCAGCTGATGTTCTTAGGGGTAACTTTGCTAGTTTTTTAAAGCTGCATTATAAGGTTTCAAGTATAATGCTGTTCCCGTTTTATATGGTTTTATATACAACCTGGATCCTTTCTTTACTATATCGATTGTTTCCATCATTCTATTATGTCTACTGGACTCCTTTTGGGCTTTTTGGCACTCTTTAAATCATTTACAGCTTTAATAATTCCAACTGCACCGCTACTTAACGGTCCGAGTGCAGAAAGTTCTACGAATAAAGGTATTAACGGACTTATTCCACCGGTTTAGGTAATGACATAACCAAACGTACTTGTATCTTTTGTCTTCCACCTGATTTTTTAATTACATCTCGAGCAATATTTAAAGCCGCTTCTATTAAACTGGAAATACCTTTACTACTAACGTTTCTATTTTTTCTTCCGTTGAATACTACCTTAATATTTTTAAGAATTTTAGATTCAAATGTGATTGGTTTAGGAGTGCTATTTTCTATCTTTCTCATTCTCCCACATAATTTCTTGCTCTTTTTCACCTTACTTTCATAATTACAGTAACATACAATGCAGCAGTGTTTTCGCTAATAAAAGCGTCTTTTTAATTGACACGTTACCATGCCTTTTCGTGTAATATCTTATCTGCTTGATTACAATCACTTAAGTTATTGCTGTCTCCATACGCCATGTCATGTAATTTGCAAGATTCATCTAATTGATCGATTCTTTTACCCTGACGTTTTAGATGTTTCACTAATTTAGTACCGGGTCCACAGAAATAAATTCCAAGGACGATGTAGTTCAATAGGAAATTTATTAATTGAACTGTTCACAAAACCACTGCCTCCCTTTCTTGAACTAATGCTTCCTTCTAGTACGTTGTTACAAATCATTATGATAATTTCTTTAGACAATGAACATATTTGTGTGTAAATCGCTTTAATTTCATTAGTTTCATTCAGGTTTGTCTGTCGTTTACTATTACTATAAATTATAACTACTGTTTAGTCGTAATAGCTGCTTAACAGCATATTTTTGTTTTCTAATGCAAGAAAAATTAAATACTGAAATCTTTTCAAAAACATTTATTTCACTTATACAGAAATGTTTTCTATATCTCACAGTTAACAAATATCTTATCTTAAAATTAATACAATTGTTAAAAATAACTAGCATTTAAACTATCTTTAAATAATTCTATATGTTGGTTTTCATACCAATATTCAATAAAATGGCATTATGCTGATTTATTCTTTCACAGACTATTATATTACGAATATAAGATACAAATTTAGCTTTCAAATTGGCAAGTCTATATTTTGCAATATTTTTGTTCTTATTTTGAGTAATTATCACGGATAACCAATCATTCTTAGTTAACGTGATTAGTTATTGTTTATAACCACGATTTACGTGTCCCAATCACAAGCTATTAGATTTAAATCAACATTAGTACATAATCCTATTTCAATTAACTTTCGATAATTATAATTATTTGTATAAGCACTTAACTGATTCCAAATACATTTTAAAAGATTCTCATTGCTAGCACTTTGTTTGAACGTAATAGTTCCCTATTAACGTAATCATGATATAAATTATTGGTATTCTTATTATTCACGTAATTTATATCCTTATTCTTGTCCGCTTCGGTAATATAACTAACATTCTGCATTGTTGTTGCAAGTTAAGCAGCAGAAGAGGAAACATTATCCTAATCGTTTTTATTTCTGCTTTCAAAATAATGCATGCTAAATATTTAATAAGATGAAAACTTTTCTGTTAGCAATTTTATGAGACATATTATTTTTAAGATAAAGCTGAAGTTATGTCCAAATTGATTTAACGTTCACTTGTCACTAACAACATTCCTGTTGCTTTATGTTATATTCCCAGGCTGACTAACTAACTACCTAAATATGAAAAGAGGAAAAATAACAAAGAAGGTAACCGACTTGGTCCGATCTGCCATTTAAATTGCATGTAGGTGGTGTATTCAATACAAATCATAGCTCGAGGGGTAGGAGGAGAATATATAGCAACAGCTTGTTAATATTCTCATTATCAAAAGCAGTTAATCACTCCTTTACAAATATAATTGAATGTTTTCATTTAAATTCTGTTTTTACAGTTTCAAATCCACTTCAAATTAGATAAGTACTTTTATATTCAATTTTACTTTAACGATTTCAAATCAAAAAAAATATTGATGTAAATAAGTTTACGATTTTAAAAATTCTATTTACGATATCAAAACTGGCTTTAAAAATACTATTATAAAATAAGTTAACGTTGAACGTTTTTATATTCAAAATATTTTTTAAAAATACTGCCGTAAATAAGATACGTATACATGCAATGAAACAGATCATATATACTTTTCAAAGTCCTAATTAATCTTAAACCTTTCTTTCTTTCATTCTTTTATTATAGTAATATTTTTATACAATAGATGTTTATAATAATAACTATATGGACTGATTACTATATAACAGCCGTTTGAAATCAAGCACCTATTTTACGAACCAACATGACAAGAGGTTTTCTTTCTCATTCTGTTTGAATTAACTTTAAATAAATCTCTCTCTTTCTAAAAGTTTAGCATTGGCAAAGGCCAATGCTAAACTTAAAATTTTTCAAAGTACTAACTTACCTTCGTCCTGTCTTTCGTTACAGTCATTACTATATATACAATAACAACTGTATAACAGCAATACCTGTAATAACAGTTAGGACAGCTTTTCTTCGCTAACCTCATTTTTCTTGTGTTAAATAATTATCACCTGCACCATTTAGTATTATGTTTGTCTGCATGCCATTTTGAATTATATTTCTAAATACTCAACTGTGGGCACACCATTTTGTACATCTATATCATACAAACAGGGCACGCCCACTCATTTGCTATTAAATACTCTTTACTACTAACATGCGCCATTTTCTATTTGAACCACGCCTACTTACCCGCCTCGTTTCCTCCTGCTCAGACTGTTGAAGTCAACGTGTGCTATCGACCTTTTGTGCTCTTCTTTCGTTTTGTCCTATCGTAACTTAGACCCTATTGTCACCAAGGATGTGTCGGTGACGGATTTGTCCATAACTTTTGCGGTTTTTCTGGAAATATTAGTGCTATTGCTTTATCAGTTGGTGTCGGGCGTGTTAGTTGTGCCTTATAAACTAAAACATTTGTGATTCACGTTGTTAGTTGTTCCTTACAATCTAAACTTTTGTGCATTTTCAAAGTGCATTAAGTATATCCAGCACAGAGTAACAACCATATCCCTCGTCCAAGTGGAGGATTCGTCGTTCTTTAATCTTTAGCTATGACCTTGCCACGTGCTGTTCTAATCGTAACCTTGGGTACCTCTGAAGCCGCTATATGCCACTCGTTGGCCAATTAGGATCTGGTTATTTCTTGGAGCCTTAATCCCGCTCATCCCAATTATGATCAGCTTAGGCGACGACGATGCTATTGCCTGTGCAAAATCTTTGGACATAGCCGTGAGTTCAAAAAGAACAAAAAAAATTCTACCGTCCTGAATCATTTTAAGTCGGATTTTATGGTTGTTATTAAACTTCATAGTCCTATTAACTGTATCCTTGTATCTGCTTATGGTCCATCTTCCACCGCTCTCGACATTTATCTTGGAAGATTGGAACTACTACTCTCCAATTCACACGACCCTATTGTTATTGGCGATGATTTTAACACGAGGGCAACTTTTTAGCGAGATAGTTTAACCAATAAGAGGGGGGATCAAACCCTTGAATTCTGTATTAGCAATTTCCTAAATCTGGCCAATATAGCCACTTTTGGACGCACTTTTTCCACCTGTCAGAGATCTAGCTACATTGACTTGGCCTTAAAACGACGAACAGACGTAACGAATTGGGAAATTCTAACGGTCGACGCCACATCCGACCACAGAAACTTTGACATCAATAGTTTTAGTGAGTTTGTACACAACTACTGGATAGATTCTGCCTTTAACGACGATGACATTAATCATACTGACGCGACGGGCATTGAAACTCTAGCCGCAGCCATATTTCACTGTTGCACTCAAGTATGCGAGGCGCTCTTATATATCAAAACGTTCAAAACCAAACAACAAAGCAAACAGTGGTGGTGCGATGCACCACAATACACGACGAGACTTAAGTCCTCACACGTCGAATGTATATAACCAGACTGCAGCCTATGACCTCTTAACAGAATTTAACGAGAAACTTAGCCAGGAACGTAACATATACAAACATATTATTAGGGAGGCCAAAGAAAATCATTTTAGGGAATTTTGTACCAAAGAAGGCTCAGTTGACCCTTTTAGTTTACTCTCAAATGTCCCACGGAATAAAAATAAACGTAAAACCACAACCTTACCTGAAAGCCTCTTAATGAATAACGGGACATACATAGACGATCCGAGCGAAATCTAAACCCAACTGATTAGTACCTCCTCCCCATATGACGACCCTATCCTAAATTTGACAACAGCTACTATCGGGACCTACTAGACGCTTATACTAACCTTTTCCGAAAATACATACAGGTTACGCGCCCGATTGACTTGACAGAGCTGACAGGCACTTTCACAGACTTGACGAACACAACTTCCAAACTAGACAATATTCCACGTTCCGTCATCTCGATTTACTTACAGGCGAAACCCCACCAGGTACTCAAACTTTTTAACCGTTGCTTCCACGTGGGAATCTTCCCTGCTACCTGGAAAGCCTGCAGAATTGTTTTGATTTCCAAGACTAGGGACGAGGTGCGCCCCATCTGTATCACTAACAGCTGAGAGAAACTCCTGGGCAAACTCATTACGAAACTTACCTTTCAGAGCACGGTAACTTATTGCACCACAGGCAATTTGGATTCCCGGGAGTAAATCGACTAGTGACGCCATCAGGTCTTTGACACACGCGGTCCATGCCAGCCAAGCTGTCCAACTCCATTATGTTATTGTCATACTAAACATTTGCAATGCTTTCAACGAGACGTGGCCTCCCTCTATTTGGGCGGGCCTTCACAATCGAGTTAGCTCGAGTTACTTAATTGCTATCGTTAAAAGCTTCCTGGCCGATAGAAGCACTTGTAGACGCCATGTTTTGCACATCGTTAACAGCGGTTTTCCTCAGGGGTCTAGCCTCAGCTCGATCCCCTGGCATGTAGCAGCTAATAGCTGACTTGTCTCTGTCAATACTCTCGCGCTTGAAATCTCTACTCGTACCGGCGGTTCTGCCGTCGCACAAGCATTCGCGGACAACTATGCCATTTTACTTCCCAGGGTGCCCGCCCGGAGCATTGAATTTGTTTAGCGTGAAATCTGGGCACTTTGCGCCACCTGGGCATGCAATAACAAGCCTCAATGCGCAGTTGCCAAATCAATTGACCTGCTTCCCACTTCCTTCACCTGCTCCGGCCGTTCTGGCCACACTAAGCTCGTAATGAACCCCAGGATTACAGCAGGTACACACAAAATCCTCTTTAGCGACCGCATTAATTACCTAAGTCATTCTTGATAAGAGCTTGAACTGGGCAGGTCATATCGACTATATGAAAGACAAAATACAAAACACCTCAGCCAATCTTATTAGGGTGGTCGGTCAGAACTGGCGTTCCAAGGCATATATACCTCCCCGCCATAGTCTCGATGATTACTTACTGTGCCTCAGTTTGGGCTAGTCACGCAAACGAGACAGTACTTTCACGTAAACTAGCCACCTTACAAAGGCCATTCTTGAAAGCTGCGTGCCGGTCTTACCGCACTACTTCTACCCATGCCCTCAAAGTTTTGGCAAGCCTGATGCCACTCGAGCTAGTTGTACAACAAGCATACGATTTCTATCAGTTCTGTGATAATAATAATCTGAATGGAGACTGGAAGATTTCGGATAGGCTACCACCCTGGGATAGAGGGAAATTGCATTTTCTGGCTTTTAATCCCGTCACACACACACACACACACACACACACACACACACACACACACACACACACACACACACACACACACACCAATTTACACAATTTCGTCATTATTGATCACGAATTCACTATTAACAATGGCTGTGCCGTAGTCTACAAGGCTCCCTGTAACAGCCTGATCCCAGGTTTCGCTAGTACATATAAATAGTCATATGAAGACAGAGTTTCCATTTCAGACGCTATTAGATATTCCATCATCAAACTTCTTACTCGCTTATCGAACATCCAAACAACAGGAGACATCTTTAACCTAGGTTTCATTCTTCTCAACCTCTTTGTATGGCAAGGTGTATGCAAATTTACACCTGACAATAAACTTTCTAACAAGATATACAACTTATTGCTACGGTTAAATCGTTCCAAATATAATTGACACTTACTACATTATAGTAATATTTTACACCTAAGCCACGGGTTGAGGGCACATATTAATGCACAACTCGCAGCAGAAGGCGAAGGAATCGCCATCAGTCATATTAAGGCCGCTCCTAAGGCTGTAAAGCATTTACTTCGCAGCGAAGCTATTGCACGATGGCAACACCCGTGGTCAAATATCTATGTCGGAAGACTTAGATGCCCTTAGCTTAACACGGCCCAGAATACGTTTGTCGACCTAAACTCGAAAGCAATACATTTCATCATGAGTCATGGATCCTTTAAGTAGTACTACAATAGATTTAAGGTAAGGGATACATCCAAGCTTTGTATATGTGGTATGAACGAGGATAATTTCAGGCATATTTTATACGACTGCCA